>JAOWAY010409037.1:0-14799 GCA_028565895.1 Goniobranchus geometricus | reverse complement strand
CCCCCCCCCCCCCCCCCCCCCCCCCCCCCCCCCCCCCCCCCCCCCCCCCCCCCCCCCCCCCCCCCCCCCCCCCATGAGCGGAAGTTCAAACTATGGGCTTGTCTATTCACTATCCCCATACCCATCGTTTTGCATTTTTCTCTTCTCCCTCTTTTTTATCAAGACGTTTTATTGACAATGGTTAGGCGTTGATCAAAAAACAAAAGGAGGCCCACTATGCACATACAGCTATGGTATTTCCTTCATGGAGGCAAAATATTCTGCATTCCGATCTGAATTACGTTCACCGTGATCTTCAGCATGCTGTCGCGTTCAAGTCATGCCCATTTTGAATAGGCCTAGATTAGGATGTACACATTATAAATTATACCTAAAAATGCCTAGATTAAGATCACCCTTTTTGAGGACATGCTTGGGGAAGACATCGTTTCATCGCAAAAGCACAACATCATGTGTATCTTCATTTAAAGCAATCTCAGCTTAGGGTAGTGGCCCTGTCAATAGCAAAATGCCCACAATCTGTTATTTGCAATTTGAACCTTAAGCAGGGGCAAACATCTAATTTAGGTCCTAGAACTGCGGCGCGAGTGCAGTGATTAGTCAGAAGGGGTGGGTAGGGGATTTTAAACTGTACATTATGTCTCATTTGTGTCATATGAATCTAAATATTGGAAGTAAGCCCATTGCAGGGTTATGAGTCGTTGAGAAGAAGGTCAGTCAGTCTTGTAAGCCCATTGCAGGGTTATGACTTGTTGAGAGGAAGGTCAGTCAGTCTTGTCTCAAACTAATGTTTATCAGTGGCCAAATCAGGACTACTTTAAACAAAAACTGCCAAAAATCAACAACAGTCAAACAAAAAGCCCAACGAACAAACAAAAAGCCCAACAAACAAACAAAATGCACAATTGGTTAAAAAGGGCCATAACTCAGTCATGAATTTTACAAAAAAGTCCCTTGGGAAAAAAGATGCATCCCTACAACAGGACAAGCCTACAAGACTACAACAGGAAATAATTAATGGTCCCATTAGCCTTGTATGCGTGTCCCACTGTAACTGTATAAGAAGCAGCAAAGATTTGTCTTTTGAATGTTCTGCATGTAGTGTACACAGGAGGCCACTTAAAATCAACACCATGGACCTTTACTCAACCCAACTTCTATGTGAGGTTGAGATTATCCATAAGATTTATATTTATTTGACATATCACCAGGACCACTGCAACTTTTGGCATATTGATCAGAAACTTAATTTATAAGATTTGAAATTCACCAGCGTTCACTGCATTACATTTCAGTAGTGTGAGTTTTTAAAATCATGCTATCATTTAAAGTCAAAATAAACTTTTCTATAATATAAGCTGCTAACCAAAAACAGTACTATACAGACTGATAAATACTGGACAAAAGAAAAACTCTGATAAAACACAAACAAAGGACCTTTCAAAATAAAGGGGTAGCTAAAAACAACCATGTAATACATAAGTAAAAATAATCTTATTCTTAAGTTGTTTCTCTTGACTGCTAAAACCAATAAGCTTGGCTCCTTTACTCAAGTGCAATCTTAATTCTTTTAAAAACTTTTTTGTTTGGTGAACTGCATCATATTGTTCACAAAGTAAAGTACAGTAGTGCTAACTTGGCTAAGGAAAGAGATGAGAAAAAACATAGAAGTGAGGCATGCAAGGCTCAGTATGCTGACAACCTTGGACCAACATCAGACTATGCCCGGAGTCACTAAATATCCTTTTAGTAGCTCTCTGAAAGTGCTATTGTAACAGAAAGAAGGGTTGGAGGATCTATTATACAAGAATTTATATCAGAAATAGTTAATGATACATAATTAGGAGTAAAAAAGGGTGTTATTAAAGCGCTCTTATACACATTGACGTTTTTGTTGCAAATGGACCCAACTTCAGTTCCTACTACATACTGGACTATCTATGCACCAACTTTTGATACTGAAATAGTTTCTGATGCTTTAAGACTTTCAAAAGCTTTGTAAAAAGATCTCTTGAATCAAAAGACTGAATAATTAAAAGGTAAACTAAACGACTAGAATTCAAATTTTAAAACACAAAAAATGAAATAACATATCTTTATCCAAACTGGACAAACTTAAACAAAAATCAAGACACATATACTTCTATACAACTGTACTTCATCTGATTTCCTCTTGTGGCTTGGAACTACAAAGCTGAAGTGGCACAGGCCTGAAACATGTATTTTACTTTCAGTGAGGAGAGGTGATGTGGTCTGATGAGTCATCAGCCTAGCAAAGGTCAACCCTACTTGCACTGGGCTTATTCAGTGATGCCTTTTTTTTTTCTTATTTGATATGGTCAATAAATATCTGCCAGATAGAACAGGTTATGGATCTTATGATAAACAAAGAAATAATTTCAGGCATAGAAAGAGTCATTATAATGATATCCGAAAACAACATTGAGGTAGACCTACATGTTCTTCAAATAAAAAGGTCAAAGTCGGGCAAGTTTTTAGTGCTCATTACACCGTTTTATCCTGGAATGGGATTATGGAAGATCTATTTCCCTAATTTGCAGCAATGTACCTCCAGTGTCTAAAACAATATTCACATTTCAGCAAAGGTATTCCCACTACATTCATTATTCTCCATCATTCCCAAGGTCAATAACAAACATCTCATCAGGTGCATTACGGCCAAGGCTATTGTAATCATTCAGTTTTTAGTAATGGAAGGGTTAAACCTGATGGTAATGAAATCTTAAGACAACAGTAAGATAAAGAACTTAGTGTGAATATGAGGTGGGTCAAATTTAAGCAAAGTTGGTATTAACCTTATCATAATTTTTATGTTGAAAGGATTAATAACAAAGTATGTTTTTCGGGAAGTTTGGGCAGCATGTCACTTATCTAAAAGGACAATTAGAGATATAATGACATACATTATTAACATGTGTATTTTCTCCTTAAGCAAAAGTAACCCTTATGAAGTTTTGACAACAAAAGCTTCCATTAGGGGTCACTGTGAACTTATCTCTTGCATTGTGAGGTTTGCAAGCATTCTAACCCTGTATATGTAACACTAAATTGGCCTTTTATTAATTCCATATGCTGAATACGTGTATCTGTCGGATGTACTCTCTCTTTCTGTTTTCTTTTTCTCTCTCTCACCCTTCTTATTATCTGTCTTACTATCTTATGTATTGTGTGTCTACATCTCTCTCTCTTTCTTCTTTCTTTTAGTTTTATCTGTTTACCTCCAATTCTTCATCTTTCGCCACCAAGGGTGAGACATCTCTCTTCTTCTTCGTCCTCTTTTATGTCTTTCTACCTCTCTCTCTTCTTCTTCTTCTACTCTCTCTCTCCCCCTCCCGGCTAGAAATATTTGCTATCTATTATTGTTTTAAATCATTGGCTAAGGCAAACTATGAAATCAATCCATTTCACTCCTTGTTTTGAAACAGGTGATATTTATCTGGGAATTGTAAGAACACAGCTTGTGAGGAGAAAATATGAACTTATAACAACAAAATGGTAGACAACATGCGTGTTGGGAAATACAAGTAATTTTGTATTCAATCGTTTTAACATGATATAAAAAATGGTAAAGAAAATATTAAAATATATCAACGAGTTTTTGCAAACCTTCAAACGATCAGTACAGTTTCAGAAGCACTTTTTTTTTTTTGATCATGCAGTTTCACATGGGAGAAATGTACTATCACTATGCCATATTCACATAAAGAAGCAGTGACTACTCTTCTTACTGCAATACATGTATAGGGAAAGAAGAGTGATTGTTTGATGCAAGTGAGTGATAATAGAATGCAAAAAATATAAACTGCCCATTTCTGAATTAGGCCGTCCTGAGCCAGTAACAAGAATACACTCAGATCACCAACTGTAACATCCCTTGATAGTTGGGCGTGCCAAAGTGATTTAAAGAGGCAACCATGGAGTTTAGGCAAGGCCATAGGGGTTAACTAAAGTATCACATTTGGATGCATTTCTGTATGCCATGCATGAATCATTTGCCATCAAATAGGAAAACAGGTAAAAAGATTTGTTTAGAAAAAGTAATTTATTCTGCAATAACATTAACAGACAGGTGGATCTTTTAATTGACAATGTACAAAATACTTGGATTTGAAGTATTTCATTAATATAACTGAAGATAAAACATATGAAATATCTAATACAGAAAGCAACAACAACAAACAAGAAAGGGAAACTGAACAATTTCTCATTATTTCTAGCTATTTATGGTCTCTTAGTGTTTACAGTGGAGGTAAAAACGTCTGAAAACTTAAGGTGGAAATTTGATTTTACATTTGATTTCTAGTGTCAAATATAGTAGGGGAAAAAAATGTCTTTATTGCCAATAATGTGATGAAGACAAGAATATCACAAAAGCAAGTACAATACTGGGATGCTGAAATATTGCACAAGCAGACTAATAAATAACACCTCAATCTTCAGGATACTGGTACAAAAAGAAACAAACTTGTCCCATAAGGAAATTAAATACAAAATTGAAAATAATATAACATAAAGAATAAAATGTTAACACTAATATTTGCATTTTAAGTTAGTGAACAAAGGGAACATTTCTGACAACATGTACACTTTTTTTTATTTATTAAGAGTAAGCAAAAACAAAATTATCAGTATCATCAATTCACTTTGGTGATTTTTTAAAAAAAGAAAAAAAAGTTCTGAGTCTGAATGCATATACACATGTATATGTTTAGGCTAGAGAGCATAAAATATTAGAAATGTATGTACAAAGAAAGCAGGGATATCAATGTCAGTAATTTTACTACATGTATATTACTGTGGGTGTCTGTGGCTGAATGGAGATCCCATCTCATCATGAGTTGAGAGTCAAGAGGCATTTGATATAAGCGGGCATGACTGAGCGGGTTCAAGCTTTGCTAGTGTGGGCAAGTCACAGGTGTTGTGTCATTCAGTAAGCAATTCACTTCACTTATCTCGCTCAAATGAGAATTTGACCGTAAAGACAGCCCTGTTTACGTCTGAAAAAAACGTATTTGCGCCTAACATGCTACAAGTCTTGGTCTAAGAGTGTTGCTATTGAGCAGGGTAGAAAAATGTCCTTTGAAAGCGCCATCAGCACAGATACGCCACAGAACGTGAGCAATATAAATCTATTTTACTTAATATCAGAGGACTTAGTGCTGCAAATAATTCTAAATTCTAATTTTATACATTTTAAGTAAAACTGTACATTAGAATGCTCTACCCCTATTCCCACATAATTGAAAAAACGAATTAAAAATCCCCCCCCCCCCCAGTCAACAACAACACCATCAATAGACCAAAATCAGACTGGAAACCACAAATCAACATGGCAGAAGAACCAGAAACATCCCTCCATGTTAAAACATAAGCTATCTGTTTGAGGGTAAATTTGATTTTCCAGATAAACCAACTTTTACTAGCATTCCAATGAAACTGTATTTTGTTGGCATGAAGTGGGTCTTTTCTCCCTTCAAAATTGTAGGAAGCATTGCGTAATCTGTATCTCCATTATTTTCACACTTCACCCCTCCGACACGATAGGCCTACGAGACAGCGGTTAGAGACATAACATAAACAAGTAGAACCCCAGCTCCCTGAGCAGTAGAAAATTGTACTAAATCTTGATAAGTAATCTTGGTCTAACATATGATGCTTTAAATATTTCACACTAAGGTCTAGATTTCTAGATTATCTAGCTACATAGATACATGTATAGATATTAGTCCCATCTTGGTTGCTTCAATACCAACAAAGATGTAATCAAGATATGAGAACTCAGAACGGGTATTGCAAGTGATACTGATCTTTGTATTGCAGTAGGATCTCTGTTTCTGGGACATCCCTGGGAGATAGAAAAAATCATCCCGATTTCCAAGGAAAAGGCTCGGACCAATGGAAATGTCATCGCTGCATGTCAGCCGATGAATATACTTGTTTAATTGGCCTGTTGAAGTTAAATAATTCTGCAGCACCATCACTAACATTCATTTTGACCACTGACCAAGAACACTTGGGTGACTTGACAACCTTGCGAGTGTTGGTCAATCAAACGTCAGCAGCCATTGAAGAGCATTTTTCCAAAACCACTTATGTGTATTTACGATGAAAAATTCATTCTTGTTTTTAGCTATGTAAAGCAACAGCAAAAGTCAAAGAAAAGTTATCAAAATGTGCTTAGAAAACTTCACTGAAATTAGAAGAATATCTATCTGTTAATTTTTTTCTCAAAATCATCTCTGTTGTCTGTAACAGCTGACTTTTCTGAAAAAAAAATCATGAAATGTTCAATTTGGGATACTGAGTTTTGGAAAAAGACTCTTACTCTTAAATTGCAAAATGGCAAGTGCTAGACTTCAATGCGTAGTTTTATTATCCACGCTAGAACATCTTCACAGAGCTCATTTTCTTAGGTCGTCCCACTGCTTGATGGAGCAAGCCGACTATCTTTCATTGCAAGGGTCTGTCACTAAGTCCAGATGTTGGCATGGCACATTATTGATTTGTCCGAGTCAGGACAATTTTCTTCAATCCCTTTGTTCTCTCATAATAACAGACTGTCTCATTCATGAGTAATGTGAGAACTATGGCAAAAATGTGAAAAGTTATCCTTAAAGTTTTGAAATTAAGAAAATACTTGTCAAGATCATCCAGATTTGCCAGGACAGGGACATTGTCCGGATTAGGGACAAATTATTTAGAAAAACTTGCACTCCCTGGAACTTTGTCCAGATTTCCCAGGTTTTCCGATTTCCTGGGGTCCCAATAAGAGAGGTCCCACTGTACTTTGTGTCAGTGTGATTAGATATTGAACTTAAATTGGTGAAAACAAATTCAGTCTGCTGAAAAGGTCTAGATGGTGTTGTAAAATGTGTAAAATAATTTTTTTAACTGAAACTTGATGGGACATAACCTCAGAGGAATGGTTACAATTCAGTACAGCAAATTCCAGCTTTAAAGATTTAGCAGTTTAAAAACCTTATGTGATGGATAGATGCTTGTTTAATGACATTTCGCCAAATATGTTATGGATGACTTTAAAGCTATTTCATCACTTTCAGAATTTCCAATCCATATTTTTCTTCCTCTTCTTCTTTCCATTGTTAATTCTAAACAAATAGTGTTATTCCTGTGAAGCTTTAATACTTCAACTATGGACTTGGTGTTTACAACATTTATTAATTATTTCTTTTTTACGAAATATGGAAGTGGTCGAATAAAGAGATAAAATTATAAAAAAATTTTCAAACACTAACAAGGCAGGCAACTGGTAAATGATAAAAGAACTACCCTTCTTCCAGTAAACCTTCTTAACATTCCCTGAATTGACCACAATCACACTGCCAGTAAACACATCAAATCACAAAACAAAGCAAAAGCCAAAAACCATCATGCAGAATATTATGATTGTAAATGTCATAAAATAATGTCAAAGATAAAATAATACAACGTAGCTGGCAAATGATGATCTTACTATGATTTACAAGGCATGTTATACCTCATGTGGATTTCTGACTCAACATATAATGAACAAAGGAATGTTACCGTTAAGTGCCAGTATTATAACCATTTAAGAATTCACAACAATAAATTTGTCATTAAAACAAAACAATCACACCATAATAACAAAACAAATGATGAAGGGAATGTAACTTCATTTGGTCAGACCCAAACCTTTCATTAGACAGCAATGCTCCTCTCTGATTCTGTTCATTCATTTGTTCTGTTCATTTCTGTCATTTGAATCGATAATTTCTTTTCACTTGAAAATTATCATGGTTGAAACTGTTTTCCTGTATACTGTGACATCCAGGGCCGAATGGATAAGACATTCATTTACAGGGCGAAAAGCCTGCCATTCAAACCTCAATGGTACAGGATCTGCCATTGGGTCTTTGGGGAAGACTCTTCACTCAATTTTCTCAATCTAGGTGTAAATTGGTACCGGTACCAGCTTCAGTGGAAAATGAAAACGTAAAATAAACTGAAATCTTTTAAAAACAAGGTGAAGGAAATCAGCTGTTCTGCTCCAGCCCATGGAAACAGGAGATGAACAAGGATCTATGGGTACCACAGGAACTTCACTTATTCATTTCCATGAAGTGGAGATAAACAACTTCCAGTAAAATAAAGATTGTGAAGAATGAATTCTATCCCATTTTTCTTTCTTTTAAAAAATAGAACCATACCAAAGAAGGATAATTAAAAACAAAGTACAATCATCTTAAGAAAGTATTAAACTTAACAGACAGGCAGGACAAGTAACTAACATATTTGCATGCTATTACCTACGGTATAAATGCCAATACTTTTAAGTTTTCATTCTCAGACTATGCTTAGAAGCATACCACTTCAACTGCATGTCTGAAAATAAAACTAAGATAAGAAGACACACTTTTGGCCTTAGGATTGTGGCACAAATCAGCTGGAATATGAGAGGCCACAATGTAAGCAGGCTTAAAATAAAAAAGTTTCCCTTTGAATTCTGTTACAAGAAATGCTTGTTTAATATTCATGATCATTGACTTAAATAAAAAAAAGTTAACAGTTTTTAAAGAAAAAGACAGACATATCTCCATGTTCAGAGCTAATTTTATGTTCAGTACTTTGAATTGGTAATTACTTTTCATCAAAATAACCAGCCAGCATGAAAAGAATCTTATCTATTGAAGTTGAAGCAACTGACCATTTCAAAAAGGACTACTTATGAAGGCAAACATAAATCAAATGCACTTTTCATCAAAGTTTCAACATTGGCCTGATACAAATGCAAGAACTTTTGATGTTTTAAACATAATGTGAGGGAAGATCTATTGAACAAGCTACAAAAAAAAACAAACAAAAAAGACTTTTTTTCCCATCCCAGTCCCAGGATTGAATCAATGTAATCAAAGAACTGCAGCCATACAAGAAATTATGACACTGATGGAAACAATAAATATACCTTTGCCAAATGAAATTTTAACACAAGATAACTTTGAGAAAAAAAAACAACAACCTTTTTTCCACATATAACTCCACTTACACCCGAATGCAAAATGTTAACAAATTCAGCAGGTTAGCCTTTATGTTCCTAGCACCAGCAAGGAGAGTATGAAAACAGTAACAACTATTCCTAACTGTCCTCAATAAGATGTCAAATACAAATATGAATCATAATATAAGTTTCACCTTTAACAAAAAACAAACACAATCTTCTCTTTTTTTTAAATTACACGCTTTATACTTTATAATGTGTTTTGTGGTCACTTTCTATTTTATCTCATATATATCTCCTCAAATGGTGTTTCTACTGCCCTTTCAACTAGTGTGGAAACACACTTATACATTACCTCAGATGCTTAAAAAAAATAAATAGTGATCTGTAAAGAATATTTAAAACAATCCTACGCTTCATGCATGCTACTTCTTTTAACATCACAAACTGTTGTCTTCATTCATATGGTCACATTTTTACATCGTAAATTCTAAGAGATATATTGGTATGGATGATGGACATGTTAGTACATGTATGCATTTTGACCATAAAAATTAGAAACAAGTGTGAGGCCCTTATTCAGCAAGGATAAAATCCCACAAAAAACAAACACTAACCAAAAAACATGGTGGCCAGGGTAAATCATTAAAAAAACAACAACAACCATTTCTGACCATATAAATCATAATTGGAAAAGACCAGGCTTTCTTCTACACTCTGAAAAAAAATTCAATAACATAATTATTGAACTTTGCATTCTTTGCATTAAAAAAAAACAACAACCGTATTTTGAAATAAATTGTACTCCAATGTATACAAAAGTAAAAGGACTTGTACATTTTTTGCTCACATTTCCCATCCGCATTTTTTTTGTTTTGAAGAATACTCATGATAATCTCTGGAATAGTGGTAATGTCATGTTTATGCTCACAAAGGGTAACAAGAATTCCATGTCAATAATTCTGTCCACCTGAAATTTAAGAATAAAAGAAAAGTAAAAAGAGGGCAACTATACTTTTATAATACAACTGCAACTTTACTCCAGGCAGTACATCTACAACTGTGCATAAATATGGATGGATCGCCCTCATTGTGCGAAGGGCTAGGATTCAAGTCTACAATCCTCTACATAGGCATAAATAATCTAATCAAATACCAATTGACATGTACCAAATCAACAAGCATTATATGCAACGTTAATTAATGCTAGATAAAGCAAAAGGCAAAACTATAAAGTACGACAATCAATCTAGATTGCCACCTGAATTTGTTCTTCCATAGCTCACTCAGGCTGTTGAATAGAATTCCTGATTCTGTCAGATAAAGATGATATCTGGAGCCTTTCAGACATTTCCTTTGCAATATTATCGTCAATTCAGGTTATTCCACTTGATAGGCTTGAACACAACCACCAGCAGTTTTTTTTTCTCAGTTTTTTTTTCCATATGCTTTGAAAGTTATATTCAGTTCTATTGAGTCAGTCCGACTATTCAAAGAAGAAGAAGAAGGACAAGAAGAAAGAATAGCGCCTGTTTTAACAAGATTAGCTCTTACTTTTTCCAGCAAAAGAAACATTCTTTAACCATAAAGACAAAGATATGTATATCATGATTGCTATAGAATAATATCTGCATGAAAGCATGCTGTGTGGACATAAACGCATGTTTTATCTGAACAGATTATGATCAGACTAAATAATAGATATATGAAGAATGAATAAAAACATAATACTCATGGAGAATTTAAGGCCTTGGCGATCAACAACTTGGCAGGAGTTGAGAGCCAAGCTCCTTCATCAGGCAGCAATGGCCATTACAGCTTTCAGGTTAGTGATGATGGTCTACTATTTTCTACCTTGGTCTATCTCCTTTTAAAAATGCAAGCGCTTTTCAGCTTTTTTTCTAATCGTTGGCTTACTTTCACTCTTGTTCTAAAGATGTCTCAAATAGAAGGGTGTAAATTTCAGTTTTATTTTGGTGTTAAAATCTTTAACATTTTATCTGGGTAAACTCGTCCAGTTGCTTTAGGTGCATGAATATCGGTTCATATTTGAAATACTCCTGATTTGCTGATTTTTAATTCTTTCATTTGAGAAAACTTTTCTTCTTTCCTTACTTGGTTTTCTATATCGTGAAGAGGATTTTATAATTCATTAACTTATTTTGAGAGTCTTGGATATTTGTTTCATTATATAAACATTGAGACCTGGAATTCCTGTATACTTCTTGCTATGTTTGCCTTTTTATATTTCAATGTATTTGTTTAACAAAAATCGGAATTAAAATTTTTCATTTCTTTACTCCATCTTTCCTTTTTATGACATAGCCTTTTACTTTTTAGTAGTTTTAGTAAACCAAATCTGTTGGCAGTTTTTTTATGTATACATTGTATTTTGAGTCGAGTTGGAACGTGTTCATAAATTATTTTCTTAAATTTATCTTTTATGTCATTCCATATTTGGTCAAGTTCTCATTTGTGCTGTACAGAGGAGCCCACATATGATGGCCTTGTCTGCAGCGGGGACTCTCCTACAATGAGTTTTTCTTTGAATCGCCGATTTACGCCCCCTACAGCATATACAAATACATGTGTATGCCCCTTTACAACGGCTTGCTATTTCACCATACATGGCTACAACAGGGGTATGATTGATGCGATACAGGTCTTTTACAACTGCATTCCAGGCTAATGAATCCTGCCTACCTTATTTGCATACCACACAGGCAGTAAAAACCAGTCTGAGATGATAAAGAGAGCCCACGGCTAAAACTACAATTCAGACCCATGTCAGAACATTATTACACAAGAGTCAAGATCACCCTTTTCAAGGAAATGCTTAGGGCAGACATCATTTTATCACAAAAGCACAATACATCATATATGTATCTTTATTTAAGTCAAACTCAAAGGTTAGGGTAGTGGGCCTACTTGGCCCTTTCAATGGCAAAATGCCCACAATCCTATATTTCCAACTTTGAGTAGGGGCATACATCTAATTAAGGGCCTAGATCTGTGGATCGTGTGCAGTGATTAGTCAAAAGGGGTTGGGGTTAGGGGTTATAAACATTATATTAGGTCTCTTTTGTGTCGTCTACAACTAAAACGAAGCAAGCCCATTGCAGGGTTATATGTCATTGAGAAATATGTCAGTCAGTCTTCTCTCAATTCAAACTAATGTTTATTGGTGGTCAAATAAGGACTACTTTAAATCAAAACTGCCAAAAATCAACAGTAACAGTTAAATGAACAAAATGCCAAACAAGCGAAAAGTCAAACAAGAAACACAGATGCACAAACAAACGGACGTGGAACCGTCCAAAATGATATTGGTTTAAAAGGGTTGCAACTCAGTAATGTATTTTACAAAAAAGTCTCATAGAAAATATAGATGCACCTCTACAGACGTGCCTACAAGGGGAAATTACTGATGGTCCTGTTACCCCCATTGTACCCAAGTTCCACAGTACAACTGATTTTGTTTCCTATTCTTGTGTCCATTTTTCCATTAATGCAAGCTGTATTTGTTCCACAAATAGGTCTAGATAGAGGTTTTTTTTGTAATCCTCAATTGGTATTACTATTGATGAGATCAATACCACATCACTGTCATTTTGCTTAGTAAAGAAGGATACACATGTAACTGACCTAAGACCATATTATAATCATTGTAAGTAAGATTTGAATTCCCAGACAACATTGGCCTTTTAAATTACATCAAACAAAAGTTACTGCTGTCAACTAGGGAACAGTGAATAGCTTAACAATAACTTTAACTATTAAAGTAACAGTGAATGATGAAATTGTCCATACCCACATAAGGCGACTGTCATCAGTATTACCATTTTGAAATCAAGATATAATTTTCACATTGCACACTTACAATATGCATTCATCATTTCCTTCGTCCATTCATCTCAAAAACTGTGTAGTCCTCATCATCATCATTTCCATCTCCCAGAGGCTCCATTTCCATGTCTCCACCTGCACCTCCCCTTGTGATAACACCGTATTTCCTTGACTTTGAACGTCTTCTTCGGAGCCTGAATCAAAAGCAATAAATTTGAGATTGTATTAAATGAATAAAAAGAGCAGTAATAAGATGTCAATAATTAATTAGATAAATCATGAGCCTACTATGCTGGGCTTGCTGTATGTGACAAGAAATCAACATCCATAATTAAATCAATCATAAAAAAAGAAAAAAAATTCAGTGATGGAGGTACCAAATATGAGTGTAAAATAGTCATGAAAGTTTCATTGAACAGTATATATAATATAATATACTAGGACAGTAAAATCTCTGTATGACGTGACCATGACACAACATACACTCTGCTACAGATTATGTTTTCCCAAGTCCCACTGCTTATTTTCTCCATAAATCCTGGTCCACTATGTACTCTTCTAGAACAATCTCTCTTTCACAAAAATCAAAGTGTTCAACAGCTTTACCAAATGTTCAATATCAAGAAACCTACGGCAGCCAGAACCCTTTCAAGACAAAATATGGGTGAGCAGTTTGCATGTTGTTAAGTCGCTGTAGCCTGGGTAGGTACCTTATACTGTGTATGCTAAACCAATTGTTCATACCTAGGCCGCGAGTCTTTGCTCAGTTTTTGTAATGCCGGCAACTGGGAATTTATTGCTGTGTATGGCAAGGCCCAACAGCTCATGGGTCATCATCATGCCTTGATGAAAAATTTTGATCTTATTGTTCCATGTTGTCACATCAAAAATATGGCAATGGTCAGTATAGGGCTTGGTTTGTCCCTTTCTTTCTTTTCCATTGTACAATTACTTGAACCATTGGGTGATTTAATTAATGATAGAATATACAATTACTTGAATCATTGGGTGATTTAATTAATGATAGAATAGACATTTTCTTCTAACCAATAGAAACGTATGGTAGCTGAAGTTTTGTGTAGAACCATAGTGACTTTCATTTCTATTTCACTTGTCTTCAATCACTGTCACCATCACTATCAGCAATTTTTCATTTCTACATTTACTTTCATCATTGTCATTCTTATCTCCAACAGCATCATTGCACCAAAAAGAAAAGCCCTCTCTCTCTCTCCAAGACAAAATGACAACCATTTTCTGAAATTGGTTTCCCTTTGAAACCAGGGCTACAATAGACCTCGGATGCAACATACTACTTTCGTTATACCTAGATTCCACTGGGACTATATTGTGATATGTTAAAATCTTCCTCAATGAATGCTTGAATAATTTCTCAATCACAAAATGATAAGAACGAACGGATGAAAACCGAATGAAGATGCCTATAAGATGGTAAATTAAAGCTGTATTCTGAACCAAAAGTTTAAAAATCAACCAGAAGTACAATCTATCAATATCAAATAAAGCTGAATTCAGGCCAACTTGGCATACAGCAGAGATATTTTTTCCAGTGCAGCTGTGAGCACCACATTTGGCGGATGTCTTTGAGTTGCTCTCAAGGGTGCAGAAATGGTTTTGGATTCACATATCACTTTATTTTTGAATTACCAGCACGCTAATTGAAAATACTGATTTGTTTCATTGCATGTTTTCACTCAACTGTTCCATTATTCCCAATGTACAGAAAGATTTATCATGGCGGTTATACACAAAAAATTCATAATTGAATACATCTCTTACGCCACAGCCAGTTACAAATCTGATTATTACACTCAGATTCAGGTAGCTGATAGTGACAGCAACACTCAATTTACAACACTTCTTCTTCTTCTTCTTCTTTGTTTACTGTATAAGCCTCCTGTGTTGGAGGATCAGACTACAGGACGTGGGATAGG
>JAOWAY010408926.1:0-14810 GCA_028565895.1 Goniobranchus geometricus | reverse complement strand
GAAGAAGAAGAAGAAGAAGAAGAAGAAGAAGAAGAAGAAGAAGAGGAGGAGGAGGAGGAGGAGGAGGAGGAGGAGGAGGAGGAGGAGGAGAAGGAGAAGAAGAACATTTTAGAACCAATTTTTTTTTTGTTATGGCCTTCATACATGTTTGAGGGTTTAATCAAGCATTTGTTATGTGGATCTTATTGCGAGATATCGAGGAAATAACGGTCATAAGTAATACTTCGTTAAATTCTGTCTGTATCTCTCTTTCCTTGTCTCCCTCTGTCTCTCTGTCCCATTTCTCCCGTTTATTCTTTGTCCAGTTTTTGGTTCAGTTATTTTTGCTGTACTTTTTTTCCCCATCCTGTTCCAGTACCAATATTCCTTTGTATTTCCTGCACACGTATTCGTAAACTCCGAACGACCCCCGACATTTTTTGTTAGCAGAGATTCAAGTGCCTCAGCCTTCACCAATAATCTTTATATTATTTGATAGTCTCATTTATCTGTTATCACAACAGACATTGTACCAACCATCGTCATGATTCATGAATGCCAAAAATAACGATTTAGCCTTCATATAATTAAATTAGCCTACAATGTATGCGTACTGATACAGTACACTACTCTCTCTGCATGGAGGCAAATGCCAAAACACAACAAATATCCTAAAAGATGACAATAGATCCACGGCATACTTTGTTATTAATCTTTCATTGCTTACACTCATACAGCCCTGATGAAAAATCCTTATGGGGCTAAAGACAAAAAAACCCTTAAACTTCTTTTAAGCGACAGTTGGGCGTTTGCCATAAGCGTTTCTCAAGTGAGTCATGATGAGCCTCATGCATGCGTAACATTCTTCTATCCTCGAGCCTTCACCGTTAACAATACAGGGTTAGGCGAAGCCTAATGTAAAAATATGAAAACGATTCCAATCCCGGAGGCAGTCCATAAATTGCTTCAACACTTCCATGCATCTCCGCGCATCAGTTCTGCGCAACTACACTTACTACAATCTTCTGATAGAAATTCATCATCGACCGTGTACGATTTAATTCTTTATTTCTCGGTTGCTTGGATTTCAAACGCATTGGTTTGGCAAATTCTTAGTGATGCAATTCAAAGTCTGGTGTTTGTGTGTCTCGTAATTTTAATCGGAACCTTTTTGTAACGGATACTGCCGGCGACAATAGGGCCTAGCAGAGAAATGTTTTGACTGGAAAATGAAAGTGTGTCAGGGCCTCGTTCTGAAGAAGCTCTCGCTGAAATTGTAATGCCAGTGACGGGTGTCGGATTCAAGAGTATTTGGAATCGACTGTAACTAATCAACAGTCGTAACCAATACGTAAGTAATGGTTCGATATTTCTTGGTCATGAGACGAAAACATTTCGCAGCCTTCACCCAATCCTTTCCTTTCATCAATACGACTTTTGTAAGACTGTTCAGATCCAGACAAGAAATCAGCCAGGGAAACTACCTCTTTCGAAATCACTTAATGAAATTTTTATAAGAACATCATCCCTATTCAGCGCATCTGGACCTGTATTGAAAAGAATAATATATGCAAGGTGGGGGGGGGGGGGAGTGACATAGTTACAGTCTTAGATCTATTCTTATCCAAGTTTGAAACATCTCACCAGTCCGACCCCCTTAAAAAAAAAAGAAAGAACACACAACAGAACAAAAATAATATGTCATTTTCTTTGTGAAATAGTTTATCATTGCTGTATCATTTGGAATTCATTAATTAAATATGAAAATAAATGTATTTTCCAATATTGTCCATTCATATTGTACCCAATAGCGGATTTAGACGGAAAGGGTAGTTTCGTTTCTCATTTTATTTGTTCAAAATAATTTGTGAATAATGTTATATCTAGAACTTGGAGCAACTGTCTTCTGGAACAGGTGTCTGGTTTGTTTTCCTGTTTTTTTAATGGTCATATGCACAACGTTACTAATAACCCCCAACAACAACCTTGAAAGAACACTAGGAAATTGTTTCATTCTATCATTGCAAACGCACCTCAAGATTGCGGAAAAATTTTCAAAATAGACATAAGTGGTTTGCCTTCAACAAATAGATAAGGAAACCAGCTGAGGCCTCAACTTTTGATAACTTATGTGGGCAAGAGGAGGAAGAATATCATCTACCAATCGAAACATACAAATACAAAAAAAAAAAAAAAACCCAAAAAAAAACCCAAAACCGAACAAATTCCTGAAAACATAAGATCCAACAGCAAAACTACTTATCCCAGTTCTATAGATTAAAAAACAAAGGGATTTGAATTTGCTTGCACTTATATTCGACATGCTTGTTTAAAAACTGAATGAATTTATATGGAGAAAACAGCGGCACAGCGATTGGATTTGTCTTGTACAAAAGCAAACAAGGGTTTTTTCGTTTATGACGTACGTCGTATTCCCGGTCAGAAGTAATATAGGCCTGTCAAAACATTGTGAAGTATCGATTTCCCCCTACCTATCCGATATCTCTGCAGCCCGATATTTCCGGACAGTCGAATACACAGTCGATACTAGCACACCCGAGATGTCAGTCATGGTGTCGTCGTCTTATGTCTTATACATCAAGCCTAGATTTAGATCAGGATCTAGAGCCCAGTGGTAGATCACGTTTTTTGTCTTATTCTGCGATGAATTCATCGTCTCATTTGTCCATCTGCATGCAAGTCACATCTTTCACAATGTATGAAAGATATTCACAGCTCCATTACAATATAGGCTGTCTTCATGCATCCTTTCTTGTCTTGACACAAGTCTGATGCTGGTGCAGTTATCATCAGAAGTTGAAACTGGTCGATTAGTCATAGATTTTATAATCCAACATGTAGATCTAAATTCCTTACCCCTTGTCCATATAAGAGAATATACATGTATAGCGGATAAGTGAAAAATGCCAGTTTGTAAGTTTGTTTAGAGGTAGGAAGAATCTAGATCTAGATTTTGTATAGATCTAGATCTAGATTCTAGAGGTCTAGATCTAGATCTAGAAATTTTTATCTCATTTCCCAGTTGAGTCAGATGCTAATCTAGAGTCTAGATTAGATATAGATCTCGTGTCTATACTGGATCTTGATTCAAGATCTAGAAATGGAAATAGATACAGTAGAAGCTGAGCTTTAGAGATTAAGTCCAATAGCAGAACTTAAAAATATAAACTGGTTCATGTTTAAAAATGTCGACTACTTTACAACAGTGCTTACAATTCATTAGATTATACATCTAATCAATCTATGCGGCTGTCGTTATTCTGAGAATAAAACTGATGTTATTCTCAGCTTTGATGAAAATGACCTTTTAGGCTAGTTGTTACTTACATATATACTTTTCTTATAATTTGTTTACTCTACATCCACGTTTGGGTGAAAGACAGATCAGAATTCAATATACATGTTCAAAGGCCTGACCATCAATGTTGAATTGAAATTAAATGATCTCCACAACAATAAACAAAGCAAACAAAAAAAGAAAGAGAAAGAAAAGATAAAGAAAAAATCATTGGCCCAACTAACTAATTGTATTTTAGAGGGTAAATGAAATGGAAGAAGGTTAGAAATCCTGGATGAGAATAAACTCGGCTGAGAATAATACCCCACTTATTCTCAACCGGGCTGAGAATAATTACTGCGAATCTACATCTTGGATTTAAATTCTCTCTCTAGATTCTAGATCTGGAAATAGAAAATTATGTCCTATCATGTATTCTAGATCTATATCTATGATAGCATCTATGTGGTACTGTGGATTCAGGTGTAAACCCTTAACTTGTAGTATGCTGCATCAGGGGAAAGAGTCTGGTCAAGTCCAAAAGCTCCTGAGTATATATTGACATGTGTGGCCTTGTAGCATGAGTGTGTGCGCAACCCGGCTCTCACCCCGCGTGGTATTTAGACACTTGTCCGTTTAAGCTCCTGTGTATATTCAGACATGGGTTGTCCTAGCAGGAATGGCCTTTCCTTTGAATGGCCTGCTTCTCGTTCCTGCATCGGCATGTGTGGTTGGTTGGCTAGGCTTATGTTTGTTTTTTAAGAGAGAGAGAGAATAAGGATGTTGTTGATGACAGTATTCTTGTTTGTCCTGTCACTTCAATGACATTAGTAACAACGTTATTTATAGAATTATGTAAGATGGTCATGTGTGTGTGTGAGAGAGAGAGAAGAGGGGTTGGGGGATTGTTTGGGTGGGTGCGCTTGAATGGGATACAAAATACGCGTAAGGGGTAAAGATTGTCTGTGTGTGTATGAATCTGTGAGTGCCAGTATTAGAGATTATGTCAGTATGGGATTAGTGTGTGTATGAGTGAGTGAGGGTGTTAGAGACAGGGTGAGTATGAGTGAGTGAAGGTATTAAATATGTTTTTTTACAGAGTGTATGTGTATGAATAAGTGAGTAAATGATGGTATTAGAGATTGTGTGTGTATGAATAAGTTAGTGTTATTAGTATTAGATTTTAGTGTATGAGTAAGAAAATGAGGGTATACTGTGTGTACTAAGGTATGTGAAGGTATTAGAGATTGTGTCTATGAGTCAGTAAGGAAGGGTGTCAGAGATAGTGTCTAATGGTAAGTATGTACATGTATTAGAGAGATTGTTTGTGTATGAAGGTATTAGTGTGTCTGTGTGTATGAGTCAGGGAATGAGGTTGGGTTGTTTTGTTTTATTTTGTGGTCGATTTTTTCACATGCCACATGGTGTACAAGCCTATTTCTATGTGTAATAATGCCCAGGGTTTATAGGGAACTTCAAATTTTCATCTTTTTGTTTTGTGGTGGCAGCCAAAATTAACACACAGAATATAACAGATGTTGAAAAAATGCTAAGATGATAACACGATTCAGTATTCAGGTCTTGCCAACCAGGGAGATCGCCTGTCCTTCAGCTCTACAGTACTGAGATCACACAATGTTGTCCAGTTCAGGTTGGCTAGTCTCGCTGGAAATGACTCTATGGGGTCTCTCGGCCTTAAGGCTCAACAAGATCGTGTACGATTATACACTGGTGCTTTTATACGGACACGCATCTGAATAGTCACTGCGATAGACATACAGACGTTAGATACCACAATTATCGTGCTTTAACTGTGTAGTCCATATGAACTTAGAATCCAGGCAATCAGAGACCCTAAAGACTTTTGTTTCAATTTCCACTGGAACCGATTAAAGGTGTTCGACTCAAATGTCAAATTTTATGTATCCCCACTTCTATTATGTGTGTTTGGGTGTGTACATATTTTTTTTATATATATGCATGCTCCGATTTTGACAAGAGCAGTTCTTTTGTGAATTGTTTCTTCAGGACTTCTTTCCTTTAGTGACTTTGAGGTTCTGTATGCCATTGTCTGTATTTTCACAAAGTTGATTCCTCCCAACAATTTTCATCATCAGCACTTTACTAACTCAACGACTAGTATTACAGATTTGCTACTATTGAGTACGAATCTAGATCTAGATTCTGGAATGAAAATACATAAAAAGTTATGGTCACTCAATTATAAGGCAAAACTAGACAAAACATGTGATGTTTCGGACATAAGTCCTTCATCAGACACAAAAATACAGGAACAATATGCAAATAAGTTAACAGTTAAATCAATAAATTGTGAAAATGATGATCTCAGCTGAGCGAATGGGTGGAGTCGTCTCAATTGCCTCGCAGGAAGTGACATTGAGATCACACGTCATCTAAACTAAGCAAAAAAAAAAAAAAAAAAAATGGCGGAAAGAGAGAAAGTTAAGTGTACGAGAGAGAGAGAGAGATTGCAAGACAAAGTGTAATCAATAATAGAACAAATGATAGAAGGATATAGAATGCTGACTTTAAGAGAGATATAGCAAGAGTAACAGAAGATATAGCAGAAAGGGCAGAAGTAAAGATAAAGGAAATTGTCCGCAGACCAAGCAGATCTAAAGAAGGGTAACAAAAAATATTATGTAATAAAGGAAAGACTCTAGAGTAAGACTAGGACCAAGATGAGAGCCCCACAAGTAAAGTTCCAAGAGGTGAAAGGAATGGAGATTGTTTAAACCACCAGGATGGAGGGTCTCCAATTGAAAAATAAGCCGGTTTTCCATCACCTTCCGGGCTGCAGCGCTGCTATTGCAGGATTTAAGGATGAAAAGCTTAACATCCTCAAGCCCGCGGTGAGATGTGTTGTTAAAATGCAAAGGGACAGGTTTAGTATTAAGTATTATATCTTATATACACCTGTATGTGGCAACATCACATGTTTTGTCTAGTTTTTGCCTTATAATTGAGTAACCATAACTTTTTATGTATTTACTCAACGACTAGCGACTTTATGAATGACTCAACACTACCAAGATTGAGATAATGATATAAGCATGGCACTCACTATTGGTGTTTGTTTATTTGGGGTTTTAGGACTCTTTTCCCATTATTGTTTTCCCATTTTCTCTTTACTGGTAGAATATTGGCTGTCTGGTTCAGGAAATGAAACTCGATGTGTTATAAATGGTATTGCTTATATTGTCCTCATTATTGTTCCCGATTGTCTCCAGTTATCTCTGATTGTCTGTTCATACAGACCTTTACTGACAAAACAGTTTTGAGATAACTGGCCGAGAATATTAAAGATGCTAGCTAGGCAAAGTACAAGTTCTTTCAGCCTTTGTAGTGTTTTGGTTACTACGACAGACTGCGTCCAGAAGGTCCCAGATTCAAAGCCCTCAGTCACCAGGACTTTTTGGGGGGCCTGGGCCGGCTCTTAACCAGAGTGGGTACACTGGGACCACAAAGTTTCACCTCCTTTAAGGATGCCTCTTCAAAGCATCATCATTATGTCATTTTCATCATCATTCATCATGCAATAAAGGAATATTGCATCTCATTCAGTGGCCCCTGTTTGCTCTGGCCTTATGGTGACATGCTTTGGTTCCCTCATAATATACACTTCCATACCTATGGTGAATTAGTGTTAGAGTCTTCATTGTTTGGGGATCCATGGGAAATTGGTGTCCCACTCATTCTGAGGTAGAATCAAAGAAGGCACCACTGAACACTACTGAAATGAGCTAGCAGCAGTGGAGGGCCTTTCTGGTTGGTGACGACCCCGTAGCGGCCTGGAATTTATACACTCCCTATGGATTTCTGGCTTTGGAGATGCCACATGGTGAACCTAGGCATGGTTGTTATGGCGGAACCGGAAAGAGTTGCGTGAGAAAAAGCAACACAGGGTCATGAAAAAAAAGAGAGGACCAAAGAAGAAAAAACAAGTACATTCTTCTCACCCTTAAGATTTTATTGGCTGCAATGTGACCCACTTTCTTTAATCAAACCAGACCTCTTTGCAGCAAAGGCTCTCCTAGACTATCCATCTTGGCTCTCACTGCCGTTTTCATTTGAAAGGGCCAATAATGCCCCTGGATGGCAACTTAGTTTCAGTGCAATCATGATAAATGGATGGGTGGTTTTGCCCATTTAAAAATTATAAAATGCCTCTTACATCTTCATATATCATTTCTTTCCAACTTCTAATCACATGGATTGTTTTGCCTGAGTGTAAAATATTTGAAAATGGGGAATAGTGATTTCCGAAATGTGTTCAATATACACCTTTTCAAATAAAAACGGCAGCTCAGGCCTTTGTCTTTGTATGTGGTATGTAGAAGGGCCCTTTTGTCTTTTCTCAGTATGCCTTTTGATATTTTGGTGTGAAAAAAGGTGCTGGTTGCACTCTGGAGAGAGCACTGTATGTAAGAATGGATATCATAAGGGCTTTGCATAATTTGATTCTGGTGTTTCTCTTCATCTTGTCTTCCCATATTCATATTTATAATGATTGTTCTTAAGTTTATCAAGGGCAACATTGGACAGCTTTTTTTTTTGTTTTTTTTTTGTTTTGTTTGTCTTTCGATGTGTTCTACATTGCCTTTCAAGATCCAACTGTCTCTGTAGTTTTCTGTTACTCTGTCTCTGCAGTTTTCTAGTACGTCTCATGGCAGTGTGCTGTGTTTTGTTGATGCCACAGTTAGACCTGTGAAATTCGTAACGTATGCTATCTCTCTTAGTAACATGTCTAGTTTTCACTAGTATTGTTTATCGTTGGGTTACTTATGGCTGTTCGTAATTCTTTAGGTGCCAGTTTAAGATAATGCCAGCCCGAGTCCTTCACCTTGTTGTGTAGGTCAGCTTTGTTTTTTTGTTTTTCGCTCAGATTTGGAAACATGGTTCATATGGTCATTTTAAAAATCAGAATTGAACGTTTCTTTTTTACTTTTGTGTTAATAAATTAATCACTTCGTGCATGTAACTTATAGAGTAATGGACAAGATACAAGTCCAAAAGAAATTAGATAAACAATCTGAATAGATCTGTATTGAATATTGATAATTAGATAGATAGAAATGAAGAAGTCATCCCATGAATAAGCAGAGAAATAAGTAATAAGTAAAGGCTGCTTTGTTTATTTTGGATTTGTTTGAGTGTTGCTTTGAAGAAATGGGGCTAATCTGAGTTTGACTATGACTTTGCCTATGATTTTTTTCTTGGATTTGGAGGGACACCTCTCTATACTGACAAAAGTTGTGGATATGTTGAATCTTGTGATTTTCATGATGTTTTCCATGCTTGTTTTTGCAGCAAGCGATTTGTGGGTACAGACAACATTTGCTGCTATTATTTTGAACTAAATTTGAAATAGAATAAACATTGGAAATATTTACACCTGTATTGTGTAGATCTGGTTAAGACCATATATTTTATGAAATTTACTGTCAGTAAACACTGTAATTCTGATGAAAGGGCCAGACCACTATTGGGTTAACCAGTTTTGTTTTTTTCCCCACTTCAAAAAGGTGGTGGAAATTTGAAATAGAATGAAACACAGATGAAGCTCTCTCAGTGACGTAGAACCAGTGACAGATCATGAGCTGGCAATGTCCATGCTCAAGGCCCTTTACGATTTTCATTTTACAATTCTTCTTTTTTTTCTTTTTTTTTAAAACTAACACAAAGCACTCAGAGTAGTAAGAGGAGGCTTGCAGCCTGATAGGTATGAATACATTTTTTTACATGGACTGCATGGTCATAATGGCCACATTCTTTGTCACACTTGACTGGAGTGTGGAAAAGAAGGGCAGCACCAGGAAGTTGAGCTGATGAGACAGATTACCAATGAAAAACGTTCCAGTTAGGTCATCCTGCTTTGTGCTGACCATGGTGTATATTGCTTGATGTGGGACTCAAGCATGGGGAATGTACTATTTTAGTTTTCTCATTCTATATTGATTGGTTATGATTAAATTAAGGTCAAATGTCCTGTCAAATGCTCATGGAAGAGGCCCATTTACACATATAAATATAAGAAACGATTTAGCAATTTAACGGAAAAAGTGTTTGATTCCATAATTTGATTGTAATATTTTGTCTGCTTTTTCCAGATTCAACCCCATGGAGTTGCTTTTCATTCTTTTTACCTTGATGGACACACAACTTATGGATTGATGTGGGAAATTTCACATTGAGCTCTGCTTTTTTTAAAGATTCATTTTGGTTCTCTGGTGGTCAGCATTGTGTATTTCTATTATATATATGGCTCGCGATTAAATTTTGAAAGATTTGAAAACGTTTCACTCTGTGATCAAGAATGACATTATCAGGAGTTTGAAATCATTCCCTCAGTCATGTCTAAGAAGACAAATAAATCCCGTGAGAATTCTGCTGCAGCAGAGAGGCTAGCAGATTGGAAAGGGGCAGATAGCAATATGGGCCAGGGACCTCTCTCTGTGGCTGACTCAGACTCCCCTGAGTTTGATACCAGAGGAGCCTTCGGTCAGGACAACAGTGACTGTGAGATGGACGTGCCAATTGAAAATATGTCTATAAAGGATGAGAAGGTAAAATCATCATATTTATATTGGCTCTAAGATTTAATTTATGATAGATTGATTATATATGCATTTTATTGTGTTCCCTACACCTTAAAAAGTGTTGGTGTTCAAATTCATGATAAAGTGAACGTGTGGAGGACTCATTTATTAACCCTCTTCAGCAGTGGTGTCTTGGACAACTTAAAAACTGTTCTGCATTCAACCACCCTCAGATATAGAAAAAAACAACAACTAAGTAGTTCCTAACAAACATACTGACAGTAATATTCAGTTCAAACGAGTCAGACAATATTTATGAAGAGGAGGGAAAGTATTAATTTGTGAGCACATTGGCAGTTTTCCGTCCCGACCCCACCTGCTGTGCCCTCATTTAGGGGGCTGGATTCCTGTTTTCAAAAGTTTGGTATAGAAATGGCTTCAAACTTGTTGTTAGGTTTTCCCGGATAATTATGATGTGCATTTTAAGTCTATTATGAGGTCCTGATTCATGCTGCAGATGCATTGATGAAAAAAAAAACAAAAACAAATTCTTTAGATACAGTATAACCTGCCCTAGACGACTACGGAAGATCATGAGCAAAAGTGGTCGTCTTGGTCAGGTGGTTGCCTTGAAGAGAAATTTGTCATAACATGCAATACCATCACAGAAGTTTGGGGGCGGGGTTAAGAACAAGTCACTTCTCTTGCTATATCTGCATGTAATTATGTGTGCGGCGAAGAAAAATGAGAGTGCGTGTTCAGACGAGCACCTTCAAGACCTTGACAAGACAACAGACTTAGATTTGTCATCACCTTATCATACAATGTAATAATCCATATGCCTACATCAGAGGTTGTACATCAGTTCAGAAGCATGGAATGCTTATCACTCTGGCACCTAACCACACTGAAATATCACTGTCAGTCACAGGAGCCCTTGGACGTTGGTGCAAGAATTTTGACCCACCTTCTTACCAACATGACTGACCCTAACCCATCTTACCTATGCCTGGACTGCCATCGAGAGAGCTAAGGCTAATGAAGGATATGAATCCCCTGACAAATCAGTCGTATGCGGAGATAAAAATCAGAATTGCTGGATGACTTTCAAGTGGGGTGGAGAGTGTATGGGAACAGAATCATAGGCTGTAGCTTGCCAAGGCCATCAGTCTGTTTTGGCCAGTCGTTTTGAGATCCTTTTGGTACGATTCATAAAAAAAAATAGGTGGGTGGGGTCAGGTTGAGCAGGTGGTCTTCTTATACATAAGATATGGGAAAAAACCAAGGGGTTGAGGAAGTGTGGTCATTTTATGCAAGTGTTCGTTGGGCCGGGTTTGACTTTAATTGTGAGTACCATGAGAATAAAAGGGCAGGCAAAGATTAACTGAGTACACGTTTTGACTGCTTAGTGGGACTGTAAATTTATTTCAAAATAAAAAGTTGCTGTTTTAATACAGACACCATCCTTACATGAACTCATTCATTACTAAAATTAGTGATCTTCTGTCATACTTTTCACTTTTCTCTGGTTTTATTTTTAGATATATGCACACTTTTTTGCCCTTGGCATCTGCCTGAGATCTCACTTTTACCAGGAAGACAGAATATACAGACTTTTTAAACTAATTTCATAGATGTGGACAATTCTTTTTTCCTCCTCATGATCTTCTTGTCGTAAATAATAGGAGTCGTTGTTATGTACCTGAAACCTTTATATAAGAAGAATTTTATCAATGCAAATACTAAGTTTCAACAAAAATCCATCATTAACATGATTTACATGGTAATTGCTGTAGAGATATATATGAGTTCTTCCCGTCGGTGACAAAATTAAACCCTTAATTATATTACATTACAAAAAAAAATTCTCTTAGAACAATGGTGTACAATGCTGACCTGTGGTTGTATCATGCCACTCATTCCCTCCCATTGCCTCTAGAAAGGTCCTTTTTGCAAAGAATGGGTTTTAACAAAGTTTGCATGAATTGTTGGTTTTTAATGTTGAAGTTGGTGGGTTTCTTTATACGTGGTCTCTGGACACAGTCGTCTTCTGGTCAAGGTAGACTGTGAAAAGCAACATTCAGCATCTAGGCTAAATTTCGAGTAATGATGGCTCATATAGACTATGTCTGGATGCCTAGTGGTAATATTGTTTAGTGCCATTGAGTAATGATAGTAATCATGTCATCAACAGTTAGTCTTAGAGTGGTACCAAATAACTTTCTGAACCCTTTGAAGATTCCAGACCTCTATTGGACTGTTCAATATGGTCCAACATCCCCTTCACTTGAATAGTAAATAAAATAAATATCAGTAGCCATAGATTAAATCCCATATCCCCAGCATTTGGTTCCAAACCCCTAAAGGGTATGGATGCCCCCACTTAAGAACCGCTTCCTTAGATGACTACTGTTGGTGTTTGTTGTGAAACTGACATAAAATTTTGAAATTGAGTGGATCTATGACGGCATTTAATGTATCTTACAAACATACTCTTCCCTTTGACCTCTCTTAAAATGTACATTGTACAAACAGCAATGCAAGGTGTTTTGTATCAGATTTGAATATGGTGAATGCTTTCGGGCTTGTTGTCTTTCAGCCAGATGTCCATGCCATAATTATGATTGACAATTGACTCAGTTTCTTTCTGAAGACTACAAAAACACATCACTTTTCATTTGCTATGAGAAGAATTTGATAATCAAATTTTAATATTTCCGTTTTTGAGAAATGTTCTCTCTTTAGGAGGGGACAATGAGTACTTTTAAAAAATCATAGACATCAGGAAGATATTTCCATTAAAAATCTTTACCTCTGGTTGTCAAATTGATTGGTAACACATGGGAAGGCTTTGAACACAACAGGAAACACTAGTTGACCAAAATTTCTAGCGAATGCTCACACTATTGTGTTCAAAGAATGGCCATGAAATTCTTCAAATGTGGAATTTGAAATTGCCAAGTTAAATTATTCAAAATGGCCCTTTCCACATAAATCTGTTGAAACAATGCTGTCATAATGTTGCCTTGGTATAATGCGTTCGTCGTGTATTTTCTTATGAAAGGAAGTTTAAATACTTTTTTGTGATGTGTATTTTTATATCAACAGTTGCAGGACAAGAAAAGCAGCATGTCATCCCTTGCCATTGACCCAACAACTGGGAAGAAGCAGGTGTCTGTCACAATGCCAGGCCAGAGCAAAGCCAAGCCTTGTGTGCCACAGAGGCCGTCTGTCAAGGCTGACCTGGTATGTGTGATTCTTCATTCTTTCCTAGTGTACACATGGAGATTTGTGGCTTAATTTGATGTTTGTATGTGTCATCTTTTTCCAAAATAGAGAGCGGAGATTTCTGTTTATGGAACTTGAAAGTTAAAACCTTATAGATACTCCACAACATTTCAGTTGATGGCTTGTTTTTGTAACATTCAATGCTTTTGTGCTTTTCTAGTTATTTCTGCACTTTCCTCCGATTTGCTCCTTTCCATGAACAACTTTCCTAGTTTTTTCCACATTTTTCTCTCATTTGTTCATGTACATTGTGAACTTTCCTAGTTCTTTTCACCCATTTCTCCCTCTTACTCTGTCCATTGCTAATTTTCTTTTGATGTTTCCTCATTTTGCTCCCTTTTACTTCTGTCCATTTGCCAACTTTCTTAGTTACTTCCACACACATCTCTCATTTGCTTTTGTTCCTTTGACACCTTTCCTTTTTACTTACACGCACATCTCTCATTTGCTTCTGTCCCATCGCCACCTTTCCTATTTACTTCTTCATGCATCTCCAATTTGCTTCTCTCCATTTGCCCCATTTTCTATTTCTTCCACATGCGTCTGTCATTTGCTTCTGTCTAGTTCCAGCTTTCCTTTGCTACTGCGGTACCAAAATTTAATGGTCTGCTTCGTTTTTGTTTCATGAGATTTGTAATTGGCTCCTGTGGCTTCCTTCCACTTTCGGCAATCAGACCTGCAAGTTACTTACGATGTTGTGCATTCTAGTCAAGCTTCATTGGTCTACCATGAGTTATTGAAAAAAAGAAACCAGAGACGAAAAAGTGAAAAAGAAAACATAAAAATTGTAATGATCGTATCTCAAAAGTTTTTGTTTTTCTTGCTGTTGTGCTCCTTGTTGTATGGGCCTAGCAACGGGGCCTACTATTATTACCTTGTTTTACTAGGCTTTGATAGCCTACCACTGGTGCTAGTCCATGCATTGTAGGCCAGTAATCAAGGCCTGCATTGACCAACTGTCAAAGGCGTGCACCTATGAGCCTCACCAGTCAGATAATCACACTTACAACCCATCCCCTTAGTTTGTGGATCATTTGTTCCCAGCCCCCAGACAGACAAGGGCATTCATAGATTTTGTTAAGTTGGCCTCACATACTGATGTCACAGGGATCCATATTACACGAGTTCAGGCTTTTTTGTCCTGGCCTCTATTATTCTTTCTCAGTTCCTGGAATGTGTTTAAATTAACGAATGTGATGATTAATTTTTTGTGCAGAAGATATGGATGATGTGCTTTAAACCATCAGAATAAAATTTTAGTTGGTTACTAATTCAAGTGAGAGAATATTAAAGCGGCTACTTTAAAAGATTGTTTGAGATTGATCAATATCTGCCTAGATCACTAGGCTTGCTACATCTGAAACAGGCAATGCCTAACTTTTTGCTTTTTTTTTTTTTTTTCGGTGGATTTTTTTTTATGCTTTACCTTGCCATTCTTAGATCTAACTCTAGAAGTATTTTTTTAACCATTATAGTTTAATAGTTTACCTTTGAGATATAGCAAGACGTCCCTTTGATCAAAGTTTAAAAAAAACAACCCACCAAAACTGTAGATCTTAGTTGGAAATTGCATTCATTTATTTTTATCGAACTGTTCGTTATGGAGTTAGATATTTGAGTAGGGACTAATTCATAGCTAAGTATAGGGATAAAAGGTTGTTGACATGGGACTGGAAATTCTGTTC
>JAOWAY010408815.1:0-14811 GCA_028565895.1 Goniobranchus geometricus | reverse complement strand
AACTCGCCCATTGTTCTGATGTTGAATTTAATAGTAATCCCAGTCATTTCTTACTGTTTCAAACATCTTGGAAAATATCAATGATTTTTCGACATAACTCTCCAAACTTTTCATAACACTTTTATTTCTATAAATAGACAAATAGAGCATATTTAAAAAATATATTTTGAAAAAAAAAGGTACAAAAAGTTTTTGTTTGCAGGGAAATAGTTGTTGCCAGAAGATAAGGAATCAGAAAAAAACGGGAAAAACTTTTTCTTAAATCAAACCAGGTAACAAGAGATTCAGACAAAGCCTTTTGACAGCCCACCTACAGCACATAACCAGCAACTTCATTGGGTAAGAATTACAAGTCAAGATTCAAAAACATCTATTCAGTCATCTTAGAAAATAACACTTTTAATTCACCAGACAGACTTATTGTTCACTTTGAATACTCCCCCTTTTTCTTAACACATTAACAGTCTAGCTTGACACTTTTGACAATGGAGACTGAATATTTATTAGTGTCTCCAAGTTCTGTCTTGAATAAAAAATCATTCTATTGCATGATGCTACTCCAGTTCCATTCAAATCTAATGCATGCAAGTTTAAAACTGCTAACACATTTTCAATGTATACTTTTATTTTCATCTTCTCGTCACCTCACCTCTCACCTGTCAGCCTCATCATTTGTCGATGTTAGATGCTGCACTTAACAACTTCCGCCATTGACCTCTGTTCTGGCTGCGTTGAGAGATAGCTTAGAGTTTCAGGCCTGTTGTGTTGATGATGCAGTCCATGTATGAGATTGATGATCTGCCTCTTCATCTTGTTGACTCAATTTTTCCTTGGAGGACTCTCTTCATAAGCTGTGTATTTTAATTTCTTATTGCATGTCCAATGTATCAGTTTCCTTTTGTTGTTGTTATCAAGAATCAAACATATTCGATACTTGATAACATCTTTTCATATATGTATAAAATTGCAAAACCAAAATGTCAAAGCAAAATTTAGCCATAAAAATGCTGTTTCAGACAAACTAACGAACTAAAGAAGGAAATAAGATTTTCATACCTTATTTTGCAAAGTTAGTGTACATGTTTTTCTGTTGCCATAGGTCTTGCTCCTCTGTTTTTTAATTTCTTGTGAGGGGTATTTTTTAGCTTTCACCCAACTGAGTTCAGATCTACACATAAGAGATAGGAGGCAATGTGTCCTTAATATATCAAGCAGAAATTAAGGATAATGAGGTAGAAAAAGGTACATTTTTGTATTAATGTTCTCTATTTTGAAAAGAAAATGATTTAAAGGTAAAAAGCTAAAATAAAGGTGACCAAACTTTTCCTAACAGTGTAGAAATTTAATTAAAAACCTTACATATTATGACTACATAATGTATTGTACCGCCCCGATGTAGATTTGTCACAAAAACTGTTGATGTCCAACTCAGCATCCTTTTGTGTAAAGGGAGAATCAGGACTGTAATCCTGTAGAGGTGGATAACGCAACCCAGATTCTGAACTTTTGGGAGTGTCAGGCTGCTGAAAAATAAGATATCAGCTTGTAAATAATAACATTGAAAATTAAGAGGACTTACGAAAATTTTTATTCTCAAGAGAAAAAAAACTCTGGTGATATCCCAGTTACATAAGACTTGTTATCATACTTTTATATCAACTAATTAGAAACACAAAGCTATTCAAAAAATGAAAAAATTAAAAAAAAAAATTAAATTTTTTCCCTTTGTTCAATTGATGCAATGATTTCTTAATACCTCTTACATAATAGACTTACCTCAGGAGTAAAGTATCCTGATGATTTCTGCTTCCAACAAACTTTGTCCTGAGATTCAAAAAGGTGTGGAGAGCTATTCCTCCTGCAAGCAAAGTCCTTCGATGATTTTTCTTTCCTGACCTTGTTATTACTGCTTTTGTATTTTCCATGATACATATCAGAACTGCTGTTCTTTGTATGATTTGTGCTTTTCTTTGAATCGGTAAAAGTAATCTTTTTCTGACAAGATATTTGAGATGATCTAAAAATGCTTTTGGTTCCATTAAATTTCTTACTTTTGTGATGTTTATCCTCTTGTGGCAAAGACTTTTGTGCTTGTTTATTTTCCATTGCAGGGCTGTACATTGACCATGCCTTATAAGGCATAAATTGTTGCACATCTTTTGATCTTATTTTACATTCAAAATCAAAATCATATGGATCTGTCTGATCCTTTGACGTAAAGGATGAAGTAACAGTTTTGATTTGGTTGTGTTTAATGGTGACATCATGTTTTACCTTGCCCTTTGTTTTATCATACAATGTATTTACTTCTTGCCATGACTCCTCATGCCTAGACATAGTAGACAAAGTTCCTAATTTGGACTTGATACCAGGTTTGTTTTTTGTTGTAGGTATCTTATTATATTCACAGTGATAAGAATAGGTTGGAAACCTTTCAGGCTGTTGCCAGTCCAATCTTTCATTTTGTTTTTTCTTTGAGACAGTACTGGTTGAAGATGATTGCTCACCATATTCATGAGCGACCTGATTAAACAATTCTGCTTCATTGTAGTTAATGTTCTTACGTGCTCGCAGAGTTCGACCTGATCTTTTTTCTGCAGCCTCTTTCTCTCTAGCTTGATTTTGAGTCTTTGATGAATCATTTGTTGAAGCAAACTGAGAAGTCTTACTATCTAACCTACTCTCACATTTTGATGCATTGGAATTCTTACTTTGTTTCACCCTGTTTGAAGTCACCTCAGGATCAATTTTGTTTTTCAGATTCCTACCAACGTCATTGTTAAGAGTCATGCCCTTTGACATCATCTTGGAAGGAATTGTTTGCAGATAAGGGCTACCAGATAGAATTTCTGACTCTTTGTTCTTGTTTTCAAAAACGTAAGAATTTTCCACTGGAGCTGAGTGGGATTGACCTGCAAAGCCATTGCTAATAAATTGTCCAGTGTCATGACCCTGGTTTTTGCTTGCGTCATAGGACTCCTGACTTGACCATACAAAAGGAGTTTTCTTTTTAGTATTGTGAGGATCAATTTTCCCCTTTGTAGTCAGCCATGTGGTTTCAGCTTGAGTTTCAGCAATTACCTCATCATTGTTTTTATAATCATCCTCATTTTTTGTTGTTTCAATTTCAATATATAGCTGTCCAGATTCAGAACTAGCTGCTTTTGACATGGAGGAAACATTTTCAAAATCAATTTTTCTTTTATTTTGTGTTTCAGTTTTTGATAAGTTGAGAAACTGTTTGCCTCTGGAGACATGAGTCACTTGATCATTCCTGGGAGGAAATGGAAGTGTACTTTTTGATGGTACATCTTGCTTTTTGTTCTTCAGCTGGTCTTTCTGGTTCTCATAATTTCCATTGCTATTAATCTTAGTGTCTCTATTGCAAGATACATCAGGTAATTCTTTTTTTGTATTTTGAGTCTTTTTCTTATCCTTTTTGCATCTTCTTGAGCCAGAATTTATCGTAGGATTATCTACATTGTCTTCTTCAGTTGCAGCTTCATTGTATGCTTTCTTCATAACTGATTTCTTTTCTTGACATCTTGATGGAAAGATCTTTGAATTTTTGTCTGCAAATGGAGGTAAAATTTCAAAGAATCAATATGAAGTATTTCTAGTAAGATCAATGAGCTTGAGCAGTTGATAAAGTAATAAATTGAATATGTAATGCTACAAAAACCACTCTAGGGTACATGTGTTAGACCTAACATAACAAACACTTAATGTATTCATATATCCTTTTCATACATAATCTGAATCATTGCTTAAGCCACAGTTTATGTATAAGATTGCTCTTTACTGCTCAAAATTTACAAAGGGGTGTTTCTTCAGTGTTAAATTCACTGCATTCTTCATGTATAGAATAAGATGCAGAGCCCAGTTTAAAGGCCATACAACATTAATAAGAATCCTTGCATTGAGGCCTGGGATGTCTGCCTTTAACTTTGTATGCTGTCATTTTGGTGTATTCGTATATCTCTATATGGTCGGTAACATTTTCATTTGTCTCTGTCCTGAATTCTTTCTGTTGCAAATGATTTATCATGCTTATTCATGTATAATATAAAGAGAAAGTTGACTTTCCATTCAAATTAATATCACATAGCTTAAATTATAATAATATATAAGATAAAATGAGAATTGCATATCAATGTATACTGGTTTCAAGAGAGAAACTGGCAAGGAGCTCCTTCAATCAAACCAGTCCTAAACAAGATGAATGTTTGCTTTCAATTTTTGTCAGACGATGTGTCCGCACTACTTAATCATACGCAAGAACACAGGTGTGTTCTTGCGCACTATGTCTTTCGTTATGCATCATCATTATTTCATGTATCATTTATGGTGATTAGAATGTCAGGAGACTGCATGGGGTGGTATATATGGAAATATGCATAATGATATGACAAGGCAGTTATATTATTTGTTTTATGTTAATAAAAACAATTGAGGTAAGGACACATTGTAGTGACTTAAGTTTCATTCAACTGTAAATTGTGTATATCTCCCTCTCTATGTAGCTTGTCCTCTTTGTGACGCTGCATTTCTGATAGCGTATCTGAAAATCTATCTGTCCTGTGCCAGTATTCCAGCCTCCATCACCCCTTTCCCCAAATTTTCTCTGATGCTTTAGCTCCATTTTTTGTCTTGAGCATCCTCCTCTTCTGCTGCCTAGCATTGTGCCTTCCAGAATGATCTTTTCAATGCTTGTGTCCTTGAATGCAGCCAAAATAATTCGTCTTCCTTGATTTATCCAGTTTATGATAAATCTTTTTTTTCATATTTAGTTCTTCTAATATCAAGGTATTTGTTCATTTAATCAGCCAAGAAACTTTAAGTTCTTTTAGCAGTGCATTACTTCAAAGGATTTCTACAAGAGAGGGAGACAGGAATATCAAAATAAAAATTGCTTTAAAAAAAAAGCATACCTGGTCCAAGCACATCTTTCAAAGTCACCTTTGTCTGGCAAAATGACAATGACAAAAATGAAAAACTATTAAAATAAAATATATTTATTTAATCCACAAGGATATCCCGTAAATGCAAAAACCAAATAACATAAAGAACTGAACAAATGATGTCTCAAACATGTAAAAAAAAACAAACAATTCTTTCACGATACAATTGACACTCATAATCATGAAACTAATCATATGTTGTCAGCGTAATTCTATAACTGTCTAACTTCTAATCTATTAGGACCATTGTTTTTTTTGTTGAGATAACTACAGAAACACTTCATTGGCATGTTCTGTAAAAACCATGAAGTGATTCTGAAAAAACAACAGCAAAAAACAAAAAAAAACCCCAAAAAGCCAAAAAAAACGGTGGGTATTCTATACACACCTTTTAAAAGATTATCTGTGTATAATTGTTTCAGGCTTGTTGAGTTTTAATTGGCTACATATTTTGGTTCTCCTGAAAAAAAAAAGAAGAACTCAGACGGTTAGAGAATTACGCTGAGGATATCCATGAACAGGATAAAATCTGAAATATATATCTTATTGAATCAAATGACCAATACAAAGTCAGTAATTTTGATCAAAGATACTGATGAAATATGTGTACATACACAAAGAGAGAAGGGTCAGAGAATAATTCACTATCTACTTTTTGCCCATTAGTGGCAATGAATGTACTTATTCTCTTTTAAAGAAGAGTCCTTATGTTTTGAAAATGAGCTCGATGTAAAACTGTAGATGTTTGGTTGAGTCATATTATTCCAAATCAAACTTCTTCCTGAAAAGCTCATTTCTGTTTTGTGAAGCTGGACAATAGGGAAAGATGGTAAAGGAAGCAAAAAAAAAACCCACGACAAAACAAAAATTAAACTGCTCTTGAGGCAACTACAATGACAAAGAGTAATATAATGTATAGATGACTAGAAACAACTTGTAATGACTGGTAGTAAATGCTTTTCAAACTTTGAGGTTTGAATCAGTTACCTTGTCTTTGTTTGTTTTATTGGTGGTCATGGTCTCACTGTTAAAGTGGAAAGGAATAACAGAAATGATTACAAATTCATTCAACTGAGGTTTAGGCTAGGTAACAAATATTATCTTCAAGATTTGCACGCATCCAGACTAGACAAGGTAAAGGCAATGAACAATATGTAGTAGAATGATCACTATAAAACTTAATTGCAACAATTTCCTGCTTTAAGTGGGGGGAAAAAACAACTCCAAAAACGATTAAAATAACACAAAACTAGAATTAAGACAAAAAACAAACAACCAACCAAATATCTCTTAAACACAAAGAAGATGGGTTTTTCCCCTTGAACAAGCAATGGTTCGAACAATCTTTCTGACACACTTCACAGCTGTTTATATTATTCAAAAAGTAACTATTGAAATTTGAACAAATACACGTTTAAAGATTATGCTTATTAATCCTTCCCTGATCACTGACTTTTTATAATGAGCAGACATGAGACTGAAGTAGGTAGGTGATAGCAGAACATGACATGAGTAGAAAGTCAAGCAATGTTCACCATGTTAAGGGTGGGTGACTTGGTGGCACTGTGCCCACTGTTTGGCTCATAACCACAAATGCTAGGCATTGCACCCTTATGTAAGGTACTTAAATCCCTTATCTCATTTGACTCAGATGTGAATGAATACCTGGTCATTAAGACAGCAATCTTTTTCTCAGAGAAAAAAAAATGGCTGCAAATCCTGTTCTGAGTCTTTCTTGTTGCTATCTCTAGGGGTGAGGCTAGGGAGATGCATTATACTTAATGCAAAGCACCAAGAGCATGGTTCCATCATGGAATGATTGCTATATAAAAGCTATCTTTAAAATGTTTCCATGCTTATTGGATCCTGAACATTTGAATTGGGTAGGATGAATTATCTTCCTCAAACTCAAATAAAAATGCACACACAAATTGTCAAATTCACTGAGCAAACCAATCACTATATCTTATTATTTACCTTGACAGTCTGGAGAATCGTGAAGATTGAACAGGCAAAGAGTCCGGAATGATGTCTGTTGAAAAGTTATTGTCTTCTTTGTTCTCAGCAATGCCTGAAAGAAATTGTGCATAAGACGAAATTGGACATAACTATAGGTAGGTAACAGTTCTATTTATCTACATCACTGAGGAATTTTTAAGTTTTCATGCATATTATTAGATGAACATAGACGTCTCATAATAAGTAAAGTTTTCTTCCCTGCCAAAAGAATGATGAAGAAATAACAGAGCTTAAAATGTATGTTGTTAAAGTTATGCAAAATCTGTCCTTTCATTTGTCGTTGTTGTATTTTGTTTCAATTGTTCTCCCACTGGATCTTCAGCGAGAAAGAACAAGCCCTGAAGCATTTTTATGACACCCAAAGGCCTTTGACTTCATGCGTACTAATTTAACTAAAAGGAGCTAGACAGTTCCTTCTTTAACTAAATGCTAACTTCAGGCGTGATAAATTGTGCAACAGTGCTGTCTGCTACAAAAACAACTATCAGGAGGCAAATGCGGGAGTTATCTGACTGCAGGTAAACTAAGGGATATGGCAAAAGGATTTCTTTCCTTTGGGATGCGTGATACTTTTGTTTTACTTTTATGAATGTGATTAAAGAATTCAATTTGCATTGGTTCTTTTTTTTTCTTTTTTCTCTTCAAGTTTTGTAGATTTCAGAAGGTAAGGCTCCTCTCACAGATTATATGATGGTTAAGAAAAAAAATAACCTACTTGTTAAATAAAGGACTTTTGATAGCAAGGTAATCAAATAAGTGAAAAGACATTTAGTGAAGGAGAAAACACTGAAAGAAAATGATATGCATCCCCTTCCAGTGCATATGAATCTTGTTATCATGACCAGCCATCAGTAAAATCAAATTATAGAATAGGGTAGAACCTAACAACGACTGGACCAATTTGTCTAGCAAGACTTACTTGCTTAATTCTTACTGATCTCATGACCTGGGTTGAGGTTGTTGAGGCATCATTTTGTCAATAAATGAATGAGCTCCCTCCAATGCACTCAGTCCTCTGCTGCACACTGGGATCTTTCAAAAGTGAGGCCTGTCCATTCCATTAGTGTCCTCCCATCTTTTTCTCTGCTGCCCACCAGGCACTGTCACTGCAAGATCGTTTTGGCCATGCCGCTTGTTCTAGTCACATGTCAAAACCACTGAAGTTTTCTTCTTCTCATCATTGAGAGTAGGTCTTCATATGGTCCAATCGCTCCTTAAATCCTGCATGTATGACTTCTTCATTTGTAATGTGATCTTTACATGAGATGTTCAGGATCTTTTAAGAACATCTCATTTCCACGGCCTGCATTCTCTTCTGTTGGTCAGCCATGAGTGTCCAGGATTCACAAGCTTAGAGTAACAATGGAATAACTAGGTTGCACATGAGTCCTATGTTTGAAGGGAGCAATATCATCTTTGGTTTCATTAGCGTTACTGATGTTTGTGCAATCCAAGACAGCCCTTTTGGTTTTGACTCTTTGTCATCACAATGGCTTTACAGTATTTGAAGTTTTTGAAAGGCTCTAGTTTTTGCTCACAGACTAGGGTATCTGATTTAAAGCCTTGAGGGTTATTCATCTTTATTTTGTCCTCTCTATATTTATCACCACGCCATAAGTCTGTGATGTTTTGTCAAGATATTCAACAAGAGTGGCCAATTTCTCTTCACGTCCTGCAAGGCCATCAATGTTGGCTGCGTAATGAAGGTTTGTGACTGCTCTACCGCCAATGGTGATTGATCCCTCATGACCAGTTGACGCATCCTTCATTATCCTTTCTATGAAGACATTAAACAATATGGGGCAAAGGAGGCAGCCTTGTCTTACTCTTACCATTATCATGAACACTCTCCTGTTGTTCCATTGAACAGCATTGCCATACAGAGTAGGACACAAGATAGTAAATCTACAATCCAGCATCAATTGCTCTAAATCTCTGTGAGTGCTACTAAAGAATTGGAATCCCAACAAAAGGTATGATAATGATATTAATGACAGATAACCATGAAAAGCCAACAGGAACATTTTTCTGGCTTTGAAGTGCCCCTAAAGACATTAATGTGAGGATGTCTTTGCTGGTATCATGTTTTGAATAAGAGGAATAGAGTGGACATTTTATTCAATAAAATATTTCATTTTTATGGCAAATTTAGTCTTTACATTAAGCGAGTTCTATGACAGGTTCCAATTGACAAGTGAAAAGTTAAAATAGTAAAAGCCACAATACTTACCAGCTAGGATTGGAAGTTTAAAATGTCTTTGGCTGTGGTATCCTGGAAGCTTTAGAGAGTCTTGAGCTTTTTTCTCTGCTTTCAATTTGTCTTTAGTAAATTGTCCCTGAAATTTCTCAACACTAGTGATAGTTTGTTTGTCTTTTTGTTTGCCTCCATAAATGCATACTTTAGTAGCATGACTTTTGCTGTTTTTAGGTTTGGCAATAGATAAAGAAAACCCATCCCCACCAGGAGTCATGGGAGATGGATGTTGATATGTCAAACCAGGTGCTGGCTGCTTGGGTAATTGTACCTTTTGACATATATCTTCATTTCCACTTCTTTTTGACGCAGAAACATCTTCTCCCCTTTCAAGGTAACCAAAACTTTTCTTCGTTGAATATTTTCCCTCACTCTTTAGATCTCTGTCAAATTTGTCATCCTCTGATTTGCCTTGAAGCTTCTGATTTTTGTCATGAGCCTCTGCTTTTGGGGTCATCTGTAGGTTCTTGTTAAGATTAGTGCTCACAGAGTTAGACATATTTAGGTGACTGCTTTTTATGTCTTTGAAACTCCCGAATTCAGCCTCTTTGAATTCATTGTGGTCACTTTTATTTTGCGTTTTCACAGCATCTTTTCCATCCCTTACATCAGAAACACAAAGAGAAGTGGAGGCACTGCTGTCTTGAGATATGACAGAACTTGCAGGATAACACATAAGATCACAGGGAATAGAGGACTTCTTCTGACTGGGATCATGGACAGAGGTGCTTGGAGGGGTTCTCTTCTTTGAAGCTGGAAATCTGGGGGTCTGCTTGTCATTTCCAATGTTTGAGAAAGACATACAGGATGATTCGGAGCTGTCCGTTTTCTGAAAATGACGTGATAACCTTTTAAGTTAAGACATCAGAAAATAATGGAAAATTTAAGGGCTTCTATGTGTTATTGTTTCAGGGCAAGAGAATTAGAATATTTACTTTTATAAGTATGGCCTTAAATTTGTTGTATTTTACTTTATAATATATAATTGCAAGAGGGCCTGATGACAGCCAAGTGAAATAACAAAAGTAAGGTAATATGGAAAGTATACAATTACCTCATTCATGACTGAGACCTTACAAAATATTTAGAATATGTATTTAGATGAAAAGAAAGTGGCTTAGATTGATGGTCATAGATTTACACCTCCAACATCTATCTGGATTCTATAGATATAAATTTCCTTGATTAGAGCCTAAAGATCTAATCTTGTTCCAGACTTTAATTGATTTAGAATTAAACTCTTTCTGTTTCTGGCTCTCTCACACATACACACAAACATACTCACTGACTCAATCTCTCAAACACATAACAGTTGACCCATGACAGCACTCCACAATTGAGTAGGTATTAAAATTCGCTAACCCAGTGAAGACCAAAGTTAAGAGGTCAAAGATTAATTTTGGAATACATGTGGTTTCCAGTGAAATTATATTTCAACTGAAAAAATCTATGTTTCCATTTTCTTCTAGCATTAACTGATTCAGTCCAACAGTGGCCTGCTAGAACCAAGCAGAGTCCCACAAGCCAGTGTCATCTGCCGGGCACTTTTGTAACTAAATAAAAAAAGTAAAATGTATGAACTTTCTTCTCCTTCTGATCTGTCACTGTTACGAAAAATAATAACGTTAGGTCGCTCCCTGCAAGGTCTATGACATCTTTGTTAAATACTTTAAACTTCCTAAACACAATTTTAGAGACTGAAAATCAGGAATCTTTGTCTAAAAGTAATGCTTTAAATAACTGATTAATGATGGCAATGTAAATCTCGTCTAGACCTATATCAAGTGAAGATGACAGTGGCACAGGTACATCTATTGGCTGATATACAAAAACATGACTCGGCCATCTAGACCCAGGGAAGAAAGCAAGTTCTCAAGAGATCTTCACAAAACGTTTTGAAGACAAGAATAAATAAATGCTTCTTCGGATTATATACTTTTCAAGCTCTTGCGACTCATACAGCAGTTTCGATTCCTCATAAGAAGGAAAAATTTATGTAAACAATTTCATCAAATTTTTTCAATTCACTTCAACACATGCAAACTTTCAACCGATCCTATAGATCAATTAAATATTCATATGATCATAATCTTCATTCCCGTTGGAAAATAATGACCTAAGATGTTACACATTGTGTCATCGTCTTTGGGCATAGTTCCAAAGAAAAACCCCAAAAAACTATTCTATCTGGGAAGCTAGAGCGTGGGCAGTGGGCACATCCATTCGGCACAATGGGACTGAATCAGTTAAGAGGTATGAAACTAATTTACTGATGAGCCGTTTGAATTCATTGACAAGTTTATCCTAAGCAATCAGTCATTGTGAATTTTTAATTGGTTGATTGCACCTATGAACTTAGTCACATTTATAATGCAAGATCTCTAAATATAATGCATTTATGATAATTATATCTATAATAATGTTTAAACTACAAGTATAAAAAGAAACAAAGACAAAAACTACCTTGCGAATCATAAGAGGAAGGTCTACTGTTGATGTTTTCTGAAAAATGATGAAGAAATGGAGCCTCTAAATAAAATCTCTATGGTAAAGGTTTTGATAAATTTGAAAGTTACAAGCACAATAGATAAACACAGGAAAATAAATCTTTCCACTTATGGCATAGATAAACAATGGCATGCATTTTGTACACAAACTTTTCTTTCTTGAATCTGAGTTGGCATGGAATATAACATTTTGACCCCAAAAATGATGTGATATAACATGAAATGAAATTTTCCTATCAATCTTCAGGATGCTTATCAGTAAGAAAAAAAAAAAAGGGTTACCAGGATCAGTTGATAGTGCTTTTGTCCATGAATGGTGAAGAGACCTTTTCGCAGTCACAGAGAGGGCTCTATTACTATTTATGGGCTTGGCCAACGTCCCCTCGTAGCTAACCAATGACAGCAGCTTGTGACCCGTTAATTTAGAAATGGCTGTACTCACAATCATGAATGTTGTGTGTAGTCATTCCCATGGAACCTCTATGTACTTTACAAGTACACTCAAGGTCAGTTGAGGTGTAAAGGAAGGTGTCAATACAAAGATTTCAATGAATTGCTCAGTTTTGAGGGAGATTTTGATAGGAAAACTTCATTTCATGTTATATTACTTCATTTTTGGCCTCTCGGGGTAGAAAAGTGTAAAATCCTCCTTGCCCCTGAACTTTTTTGCGGTTGAGCGGCTTAAATCGATATATCTTACAACCATCCTTAAACGTGATGCAACATGGTATGACATGCTGAATTACATATGTAGTCTAATCATTTGGAATAAACTGTGCACCAAATTTAGGAAATCTAGTTCAAGTTCAACTCCTTGAGATGCAAAAGGCCTGAGGCCCATATCCACAAATTTTACATTTGATTGAGATTGAAAAAATTGAATGCTTAAAGTGCCTGAATATCTGAAACATTTTGCTTTAACTAATACGTCTTGGTCTTTGCTGGGAACATGGTAACCCGTACTCAAAGCCATTCTTCTTATAGCTAGGCCTAACGGTGGCAACGACTTGGCAAATATTACAACTCAGATCTAGATCTAAGCCTAAGTTACAATGGTGATCCAAACCAGGCCTAGCAACATAAAATGCGGAGTAGATCTGGGTGTGGCAATGATGCACCAGATCCCCAATTAGAGAAGTTCAGTGTCACACATCACATATTTTCTCTTTCAGTAACAGTAATGCATCAACATGTAATCATGAAACAGCGTGATTCTTCTCACGGATGGTCTGAGCAGAGTAAAGCCATGGATCCTAGACCCAACCAGCGATGCTGCATTTATATGAGGATCTGCAGAAAACTTTCAGCCTTGGCCTCTAAATTGATGACTTGACTTCAAAGAACAGAAAATTTTCATAAAAATAAAGCAGTTTCGGACATCTGCAGATACAAATCTTATTCAATGGTATTTGAATCTTTTAAAAAATTGTGATATCAAAAGATCCTTATTTTGGAGTAAAAATTCAGGCTTCGGGACTCTTGCCCACCGCCTTTAAGGTACTTCTTCATAGGTTTTGTTTTCTCATATGAAAGGGCTTTTTGAGTGGAACCCATAAAAATTAGTTTTGACATGAAATAATGAGTGAATACATAACAACAGAAACCAATACTCTTAGGCTTTAAAGAAATTGCCTTATAAAGAAACTGCAGATTTCCAACTCACAACTGATTATTGCAAGTATCATAAAAAGGTCTGAAGGTAGATGATCATTTTGAGTGAAACATTCAGAAATATGATAAACAATAACTTAACGTTGTATTCATATATGTTGAGATTGAAAATCTATTATTGTCATAATATCAAATAACAGCAAGGAAACAAATTCAATCTTTTATGTAAGGAAAAAGACAATTAATTTGCAATTAGCTCACCAGTCCAAAAGTTTCATTCAGAGCCGATTTGGCATCATACATTGTTTTTATGCCGCAAAGAAATAAATGGGGTTGATCATCTGCTTCAGGATGTGCCAAAAGCTGGGCATTACCTTTAAGCTCAATGGCTATTTTCCAAAGTTTGCCTGACACTGATAAAAATATGCAAAGAGAATTGATTAATCTATTACTCAGGGCTCACAACATGCCATAAAACAACTCAAATATACAATTATAAAGACAAAACTTCCCATTACAAAATCCACAGGATCGCTTAACCACACAAGAAATGGGAAAAATAAAGAAGGAAGAAATCAAACCAGTTACATGAAACTTAAAACTACAGTGCCTGTTGGCAGCATGCAATTTGGCAGAGACTAGCATATTCTATATTTGAATTTGAGGATTATTTAAGGCATATATATATAATCATCTCATCATTTGTCAAATGAAAATATTTCAATGAAAACTATTACCGTTCATGATTATCCTGTAGTTTTCCTTTCCTTCTATCACACACACAGACACACACACACACACCACAAACATATATAGTCATGATCAAAGGTAACTTCAAGGTTATTTTTCTATTTTCATAACATGATACTGTTTGAAACGCTTACATGTCAATTTTTTTCGTACTAGACACAATATTAAATAGTATAGTCCCTTTTCCTGTGTTATTTTTATGGTCATTAACATTTCACAAATTTTCTCTGATTGCAATTTGATTAATACCACTGGCTAGGATAATCTATGGGCTTTAAGAAGATATAATATTTATGACTCCAAGTATCGAGGAATGAAAGTCATTAATGGAAAAAAATATTCAAAATTAACAAAACCCACAAAAACATCAACAACATAACACCCCCCCCCCCCCACACACACACACACCTCCCCTTAAAAAAGCCCACCTGATGGTTCACACTTTAACACAAGTCAACACACCAAGTACCTCACATGACTGAAATACATATATTTAATTAATGTACTTAGCATAGTTTGCCATCTAAAGTGTTTTTTTGTCAATTAAAGAACTTACAGAAAATCAATTAAAAATTTGTTTTAAGGTCTCTTGAAAATAGAAAAAGGGGGATATAGATGCAATCATTTAATTGATGTATTCACAACTTTTTAAATGACTTCTTCCTCTACAATAACACAGATCTTAAACTATTTATAATCTAAATGATTA
>JAOWAY010408705.1:0-14823 GCA_028565895.1 Goniobranchus geometricus | reverse complement strand
TGGAGGGCTGCAGAAATAGAGGAAGACCGGCAATGTCACTGATGAACAACATCACGACAATTGCTGGACTGTCTCTTAGCGAGGTCGTCCACAGAAGTCGAGACCGAGATGGCTGGAGGGCTGTTGTGGCATCCATTGGAGGAGCAACCATCGAACACGGTGTTGCCGAAGAGTGACGAGTGAGTGATGAGTCCAGTTTATTGGATCATAGTATTTTCTCACACTTTTCAAGTTCTGATTGTCTTGTCTGTGCAAAAAAGTTTCAAGATATCTTGTGTCTATGTTTGAGTTGGTCAAAGCAAATTAAGCATGATGTTGCCACCCATTTTAGACACCAATGCACTCTTAGCCACCTGTTTTAGAGCTAGGATAAGAGATTGGCCATGATCAGGAACAAAATCATATCTTCTAAATGGCATAAGATAACTCAACAAAATTGTCAGGATAGATTTATCAAGGAATGACCAATACCATGATGCATATATATTTGTAAATGAGGTCAAATCTAGATCTAGATCTAAAATTTCTACTCAAGCATTCATTGCCATTGCGTGAGTTATCAACTTAGAACAGGACGATCATTCTTTTGACCACATTTTGTCAGTATCTGTATCTCCACCTTCACAATAATCTGATTTACATTACTGATACTGTATCATTGTGATCTGAATCTATAGCGAAACCAGTGTTAACAGTTCAAAGACGTTCCAGAACTTTACAAAACTGTCGTTTATTGGCCTTCCAAAATTCAGACAAAGGTGGAGGTATATTACATATGAAGGAAAAAACGCTCCCGATTTCTGTGGGTTTTGTATTCTTCTGCATTCACTTTACACATTAGATCCACACTCTTTTCGACTTAAGTTGAATATGGCAAAACGAATGCATACCAGAAGTTTCAACTTTTGTTGAATGAGGCAACGTAAGGGTCACATTTTAGAACTCAGATTGAATTGGTTGGGAAAATTTTCTCTTACTTATTCATTCGAATTTAAGCTAATGTTTATCTTTTTTCTTTTTTGAAATAGGCAGTGAGAATAATTCCCTGTACCTCTATTACAAAGGCCTGAGCAAACACATACTTACCTATAAGTTTGAACCGACCCGACGTCTCATTGTAAGTATATCATCTTTATAGTTTCTGTTGTCAACAATGGAGAACCTCGGTTTCTAACGTCAATCAACGCTTTATAGCTTTATATTGAATCCTTTTGTCTTTTTTTTTTTTTTTTGGTATTCTTAGAGACTAGTCTTTTCAGTGCTCTCTAGCTGTATACTGTTTTGTTTTTTTAATTCTTTTTTTTTTCTTCATTTCAGTTTCAGATAATAGCAGTACTTCAAAGCTAGCTATATACATCATATTCATTCTTTTGTCTTGAGGATGCACCTTGATTTCTATACTTGCTAGTTTTGCATCGTGTGTTTTACTCATATATTGTGTTTAAGAGCCATTCTCAAAATTCAAAATAGGACGGCTTATAATGAAAATAATAATCCAAAATTGTCAACTGTAATGTCATGGTTAAATTGAGAATGAAAGTGAATGAGTTCAGAGCAGTGTTTTTCAATCTTTTTTGTCTGCCGATCCCAAGTGCTAGCTGTCTGTGTGGTTATGAATTTAACAAAAATTAACGTATTTAAGGTTTGTCACAAATCAGCTCAACCCTAAATAATGTTGAATTGTTCTAATCATAATGGGTGTTTGAATTTAATTACAAACTTCAGAAACAGAAATAATAATTCACCTTATTGTTTCATTCAATATACATGTAGTTTGCAACTGCTCTTTTTAATTTGAAGGAACAAAGAGGAGACATTTATCCGTCTTGGTGACCCTATCAAGGTGGCATGAAGACTCTATTTGGGGGCGGACCCCACAGTTTGAAAAACACTATCTTAGAGGGTCAAGATGGAGGGCAAGAAATATCCAGAAATAACCCAGACTGAAAGAAGACACGAGTTTCTTATAAACTACATATTTATATGGATAAATAGCTACAAGCAGAGTGGCTATGAGGTCAAAGCATTTCAATTGTAAATGCGAGGTTCTGAGGTTGAATCTGCACCGTGCTATGATGATGTTTAGTCATTGGGAAGGGCTATTTATCATAATCATCATCGTCACAAGAATAATAGAAATAATGATAATAATAATGATAATAAAGATTAATTGATAATGATAATAATAATGATAATAATAATAACAATAATATGATGGTGTTGGGAAGGGCTATTTATCATAATCATCATCGTCACAATAATAATAGAAATAATGATAATAATAATGATAATACAGATTAATTGATAATAATAATAATGGTAATAATAACAACAATAATATGATGGTGATGATGATGATGATGCTGTGAATTTAAAAGATTTGCACTTTCTTCTGTTTATGATTGGAAAACTCAACATCAAGATAGTCTTACACTTATATATATCAGGATTTGACGAAAAATTGTATCTTCTCATCATTTCTTGTACTGATTCTTTTTGTAATATTTAAATTGGGAATACATTTTTCAATTTGTTTTTCTACCACAGGTTGATCATAACTGAATGAAAAAAAAAGGTGACTAAATATGAAACCAAACTCATAACATTCATGTCTGAGAGGAAAGTAATTTAATTCTTTGACTCTCATAAGCCAATACATTGGCCCAGAGAGTTTCAGCTAATTTTTGTTTCACTGCCGTTGCATTCCTACTTTTTATGCAAACTACATAACAAACGTCCAGTAGAGAGAAGAAATGGTTTGGTTTTATTCATTAATCATACCAATGCCCCTTTCTTCATTCTGTTTGAGAGTATTTTCATATACTATACGTAGGTAAACTCTCACCCTAAAATAGATTTGGTCTAAACCCAGAAAAAGTGTGGTAGTGCAAGAGTGTTGCAAGATTGGTGATATTGGCACACTGATTTCTCCTTTTGCTCTCATTTTCATCTTCAGAAGGGAGATGAAAGGTAAATATATATCAATAAGAGAATGCTAAAAGAATCGAGAAAGACCACAGCGAGGGTGTATAGACGAATTTGTTGCAGTTGTGATGGCCTTTCGTGTGAGGGAGAAGGACGCATTGAACTGGTCTTACTGGAGATAAAAATTACACCGTGGCACTCAGAATGGGATAAGCCAAATGCAGAAGAAAATTTGGGATTCCCCTTTTTCAGTCCTGTTTTTCCTCTTGTAGGCATCTCTGTAAAACCCTAATCTTTACAAAAAAAACTTGAAGCTGCAACTTAAAATGAACCTCAAATGTGAATTTAACTTAATGTGGTCGCTGAAATCAGCATGTATATATCCCTATGACTAGTGCATTGGTTATAGATTGGATAGTTGGTGAAATTTTGAGACGCTAGTACAGTAGGAACCGGCTAAGAACCCCGTCTTTGGGAGACACCAAGCCTGTTTCTAAAGCCACAAGGTTCTTAAGGGAAGTCAAGGTCATGGAGAATATTGGTAATTGTACTGATGTAGACAGTGAATTCTGAGAGCATCTGATGAGCATGACTATTTCTAAAACCATCATAAAATGAAAGAGTCTGTATTGTGAGTGATTGGTAATTCCTTCAGCCAATCATGCCATTGGAAAAATATAGCCAATTGACAACTTAGATTCATAGTCGAATGAGAGTGGGTATCTCTTAGCTGAAAATCACTTGTCCCTGTTTCAGTGTTGGGCCAATAGCATAGGCCTTACCTTCAAGCTTTAAACATAGCAATTTTGCAGGCAAAGCAAGCAATTTGTTTTAAGAATGGGTGTTGTCTCAACTGTCAATTAATTATGGCTCAACTACAGTGCCAACAGAGAGCCTTGATGGCCAGCGAACAAGACATTTATCAGTCAGTTACCTGTGTAGGTGTTCAGGGGGTCCTCAACTCTTTGTTGACATGGCCATCTGGCCCCAAAACAATAATGGACAACACAACTCTACCACCCATGTGCCATGTATGATGAGGACAAAGTCGGCTCTATTGTGTAACAAGAAGTAAAAGACAGCTGACGTTTTCCTGTGGCGCCACAAAAAGCGCTTGGGTGGGCAGAGTTTTAGACAAAGGTGTCAAATTTAATTAGCCTGGGTAATTCGTTAAAAACCTCTCTCTAGCTGAAACTAAAGGAGGGATGATCAATGAAAAATAATTACTCATTGACTAGAAAAAAGGACTAGATAAACAGATTTTATCATAAGTTGACTGGGTGTTCCAAAGGAGTGAATTTGTTTAGATAAAATCATGTTTCACCAAAGAAGCAAGTTCTTAGGCAAATTGGCTTCTCAGGCGGAGAGTTCTCAGCCGGTACTCCCCTTGAAGTTTTCAAAGTACTTTCTTTTGATAAAAAGTTAGTGTAGGAATAAAATTACACCAATTTCAAATGCATGAACATGAAGCAATTAATTCTCAAGCTTTAACACTAAGTTAGCCTCCCTCCTATAGGCCTAACTTGATTTTGTGAATGGCTCGAACATCCAAAGTTGTCCTAGTTAAGAAACATTTCTATGATTTGTTGTAAAATATAAGTCTTATATGTTTGAACAGGAAAGGCCAGGGAAGGATGACGACTCAACAGAATTTGTCAGTGCTGTGACATGGAAACCAGTAAGTGCGAAAATGACTTGATTGATTAATTGTTATTTCGGCTTTGTACATCCCAAAGGGAAGATCTCCTGTCTTCATCGTTATCAGTATCCTTTACTATCTTCATTTTGACTTCTACGTTTCTGTCTCTTTTGTTTTTGAAAATATTTGAAATTCTATCGTCATTACTAGTTCCTTGTGGTGATAAGCAATTCAGCATGAGTCAAGAGTCAAGTGGCATTCACTGTGGTCAGTATAAGCATGCTGACCATGATGGTTCTGGCCTCATTGGTGGAGTCAGGCTCATAATCACTAGTCATCACCATCATGTTCTTAGGTAATGCATTTTACTTTGCTTACCTCCCTTGATTGACTCAGGGTGAATGACTACCTGGTTGTCCAAACAGTGCTGTCCTTTTCCAGAAAAAATGTATTCACATGCAACAGGCCGCCGACCTTGTTCTAACTGTCTTGTGTTCCATTGGTCAAGGGAGTAAAATGTTAATGTAAAACGCCATGATCATGGGTACATTTCGGATCAAGCGCTATGTAAATGTCATCTTTATCTTTACTTTCACCATGGTCTTATGACATAATTTGCATATCTAACTTGGGAGCGAATATTCTGTTCATTTATAAAGTACATCTGAAAATTTGATCAGTTTTGCATAAAATATTTTCAAATAAATCTTCTGTTGAAAGTACGAATTTTCATGACATTTTCTTATAATTCTAAGCAATAGGGATGACGTAAGGCAAAATATAGCACAGAAATATGAAGGACATATGGACATATGAACAAAATGGGTTAAGTTGATTCTGAAACAAAAAGCGGGAATTTCTTCCTAATCTTTCATCTGGCATGGGTGAGTGGATCTTGCATTGGTTTTGTGCAACGTATACACTGAAGTCCATCTTTGACCTATTGTGGGAAAGAGGTGGTCAGCTATGCTGAATGGTTCATGCTCAAGTTGTGGGACATGAAGACTACAATTCCATTCATAGGTTCACTAAATAATTCCTTTTTACTCCATTTCAGTGGGCATTATTAGACAAGTTGGTATTCACAACCAATGACATCAAATCATCATTGGTTGAGTGTGAAAATATTGTTGTGTGAAATAGCTGGGCGTGAGCTTTCCTATATTCTTCTATCTGGAAAAGCCTGTTGCATTTTTTTTTTTTACCAAGAACTTTTAGACAGTTCTAGGATCTATTGTTACGAGCTCATTGTTATAGATTTGCTTCAGAACGCAACTCAATTCAGACAGTCATGATTAGAGATTTGTTGTTGAATGTTTACTGCAATTCAGATAGTCGTGACTAGAGGTTTGTCTCCAAATCTTTACAGTAATTCAGATAGAAATTAGTAGAGATTAGTTGTGATATTCTAAGTACAGTGAAGATCGCATACAGCAAGGTCAAGAATAACAAGAAGTCGGCTACAACTACGTTGATCCAAATCCTCATTTATTTTCCGTATTTTTACTTTGTAATCATGATTGCTGATAGGTCGTCCATAATGAGGCCTACGCTGGCCCATCAACTGGTATGAGTGGCATAAATAATAGTACTAGCCACCCCAAATCTCACTAAATTTTATCGGTACTTACTATCACACACCTAATGTTTGACAACCACACATCATGTACCTGTGTGTCAGGTCAATCGCCCACCCCCATGTGTTTCTGTTGCCTGCAGATGTAGAGGAGTGGGGGTGTTGATTGATAGCTTTAACCCCTTCTGTGGTTATTTCTACATCCCTATCCATTTCATCAGTGAATCTCTTGTAAGATCCTGCCCTCTAGCTATGATCGCATATAACGAGTCCGCTATGATGAGGTAATCACATCTGTCCTGACAGCCTCATTATAAGCAATGTTCACTGTATAATTTAAGACATACTTGAGCACAAATTTACTGCAGATCACTCACTGTAATTCATAGACATAAGTCATGCATGTGTCCATTTGGGAATTTGTTCCTATACTTTTACTTGTATCCTGTATTTTTTTTCTTGTTTGTTGTTTTCTTTCCTTCACTAGATTTTTATTATTCTTCTCTTCCTTTCCCAAGGATTCCAACATTTTGGTGGCAGCTAACAGTCAAGGTCTTGTCCAGGTAAAGTGTCAAAAATATTTGTACATATGTATTAAAATTGTGACTATCATCTTTGTCAGAGATGGTGGGTCAATGTTTAAGTGACATGATGGTAAAAGCCCTTATGCTTGGATTCAGATCCTAGAAATGTCTTGCCTGATATTTCGTCAAAAGGATTGACTTTTCATTTTCAACATAGCACCCAGTGCAAAATGATATTTGCTCATTCTTCTTAATATAATACCATCAAAAATAGAAACATCACTGTCACTTTTGGGCATTTAGACACCCTGAAAAATATCTGACTATTTAGTGCTGGCTATGAAGGCAAACCATATTGAAATGTATGAACCCTACTGTTGATGACCAAGGCATTAGTATGAAAACGTCCATAGGAAGGTAGCCTCTTACCTTTTGATTTCATTGAAACGCAATATAAGACTAAATACTTCATTATTTTACTGAAAGTCCTTCTCTTTATTGACTAAGGCTTATGTGGCAGAGCGTCTATTTATGCCTTTTTTTACAGGAATTTTTTGTCGTTGTTATTGTTTAAAGGCAAAGAATTAACAAGTAACATTTCATGTGATAAAATTCTGTGTAATATCTTTTTTTGATTTTTTTCAGCTTCTGGAACTCGTGTGAGATTTGACATGAAAGAAGCTGAAATTGAATTTGTGTGTGTGTGTGTGTGTGTATATATATATATATATGTATTTAAGTCATTTCAAGATGATATACAGTTAGCCGGGCTGTCGTGTTTGTTATCCAGTCATTTGCATAAGGTATAAGACCATGAGAAGTTAATCTGCAACTCAACCTTTTTTAACCTTTGAAATGTTCTTGATGGGGAAGATATTCTCTTACCTTAAGCTGCAACTGGATATATTTTGGCACAATTGTAAGCTGAGTGAATGATTGAAACTCATTGTATGGATTGTTCAGTATTGCCTTCTTTTTTTCTTTTTTCTTCTTTGAAGCTTCCAGAGCACTTATTTAGAGGCAAAATAATATAGAGACAGAACAGTGATATAGATACAAAATACCAATCACACTGAAGTAGAGTCAGAACACTGATTTAGAGACAAAACACCAATCACACTGATGTATAGATAGAACACTGATCTGCAGACAAAATCCCAATCAAGATACAGTACTAGCGCTCTAAGAACTCGCCCTTGCGGAGATTGAAATGTCGTGCTGTTGGATGGACCGTGCACATAGACGGACTGCAAGGGACATCATCTATATAATATATTATTTACTCGAGAGTCCTATTGTCTCATTTAACAACCAATCAAATGCAAGCCCACAAAGGGCCCTGCACATGGTCAAATCTAATGAACTCATTTCTTCCCAAGCCTGTCAATCAAGCAATAAATCCCCACATGCTAAACGAAGAATGTGTAGCCTTGTGGGTGAAGGGATAGAGCCAAAGCCCAGTCACTCAAGATGGACCAAACACAATGACTAAAGGAAAGTCTCCTAATTCACCGTCATCGCATTGGTGAGATGCGCGTCATTGATTTAATTGCCTCAGTGTTTCGTAACTTTTTGTGAGTGATAAAAGACTTAAGGTACATATTAGTGTAAACTCATTGTTTTCTCTATCGCTTTCTGGCAAGTAGAGCCATGTCATTTGTTGATGACCTACCCAGCTGGACAGTGATCATTGTTTATTTTATCCACGTGGATAGAAAGTCGCCTTTCCGTCTCTGAGGTTCGTGGTGGGACGAGCCATGTCTTAGTTAACAGCCTACCCACCTGGACAGAGATCTTTGTTTGCTTTGTCCACGTGGGCAGAAAAACAGCTATTCGTCTGGCAGGTACATGCCCATCGCTATTGGGCGTAATAAAAGCTAGATGTATGGCTTAATCAGAAAACAGGGAGTTTTATGCGTTAAGTGGGAGGTCTATGAGAAAATGAAATCAATTTTGTCAAATTAGAAAGAAAACTTTCTGTTCAAAATCGTGTTGTTAAACCGACCGGGCATGTCGTTAAGGGGCCAATTTATACAGAAAAATTCTGTTGTCTGGAAAAACCCTGAAGTAAGACGGACTGTGCTCTTAGACGGCATGTTGTTAAGGCGCCAGTACTGTATATACAATTACTCCTAACATCCTGACCAAAGTAAAGACCATATTTATTTTACGGAACACCTTTTTAAATGATCACCCTTTAGCCTGTGTGTTTTTATGTACATTTAGGAATCTACAGGTCAAGAGTGTCATGAATAAGCTAGCTAGATTATTATATTTTCCATTCTGTGTCTAGATCAATTAAGAATGTTTGGGGTCATGTTCATCCCCAGCAACCCATGTCCTCCAATAAGACTGGGACAGGAGGGCAGAAATGTAGACATGGACGAAAGATCTTCCAAAAAAGTAATCTAGATTGTGCTTCTAGATACAGTTTGGATCTAGATTTGATTGGAGACCAAAGTTCCACCACTGAAACTGAAATTCAAAACCTGTGAAATCATTGCAGTGCATGGCCTGGTTGGAAATAGAGACAGGATAATGGAAGGATTACAAACCACTTCGTATCTCTAGATATCTCTATTTATTTCAAAACAAAAAGGGTAGACGCCAATTAGACCTACTCCAAATCCAATATTTTAAAAAAATTATTTATACTGCCAAATAAAATTCAATTTATAAGAAAAGTAGTTCTTCCAAATGCCCCAACCACTTTCGAGTACCAAGAGTAATCGAGTCTGCTTTAGATGAAACCTATGATTCTAGCCAAGCGTTCACGGGCGTGTTTGCTATCACTCACACATCGCGGGACATTCTGGTTATTTAAGCATGCAACCCCAATAATGAAAATGAAAAACTGAGAGCAAAAAAAGGTTCCCTTAATTTTAATGTGAGACTATGATAAGTAGAGTTGCTAACTATCACCATTTGCTGTAGTATGGCGTGATAGCAGGTATTGGAATAGGAAATGCAAACAATGACGGCTGCCTTTAGTCTTTCTTGCTTCATTTCTATGACTTTCATTTGGAAAATCTTATCACAGATTGGTTTTATAGGGCTAAAAAGTATGAAAAATACATGCAATAATAAATGTATACTACTTTGGGTACTTATTCAGAATGTGGTTCCTGTACACTTAGCAGCCATGATGTGGTTGCGAGGTGCAAAAAAAAAATCCATCAGTTACAATACAACTCATAAGTTAATTCTGATAAGGACTGTGTATCAAAGTATGATTTCCTTCATTCATCCCCACATGTTCCTCCTGACAAGGAGGTCGGGGATTCAAACACCTGCCAAGTCATGCCTTTACTCTTTAAAATTGCAATTTCATGACTGTCTCGATTAGCGTTCAACATTACGAGAACAGTTGAAAGTATATTTTAGGAAAAAGAAATAAAAATTTAGCATTATATGCCAATCTGGTAACGACTTGCCATATGTATTTATCATGGCAACCATGAGTAAACAGACGGGAACCACAGTCTTAATACACAAGGATAGCCTCCACTAGCCTGGACGATATCTACGGTGATCTCAAACTGAGGACGAAGAACAAGTTCACATGATAAGCCCAAGCCATAACGAGTCATAGTCTTTAAGCTAGGCTACTGCGATCCCCAATCTCACAAACCGACTGCAGTGCAGTTCAAAATGTTGGAGACAATTAGCATTGGAACAGAATTCTCAAATGTTTTTATTCTTTCCCATCATCAGACTGGAACAGTTTATCAACAGTCAACATTCATAAAACTACGTAAAAACTAAGAAATATTCAAAAGAAGTTTATAGGACATAAACCTAAAAGCTACTCTGCTTATATAAAAGAATTAAGATTGAGCAAAGCATGCCCACTGTCGGTTGGCCTAGGTATATATAAAGAATATAAAAGAAAAAGAAGTGAGGGTGATATCGATAGTGATGATGAAATAGAAAACCTATAATTAGTATAATACAGGCTTGTAACGCCTTCGACATGACCCTGCTTCCAACATGCGGCGTAGGCCTAGTTGTGTCTGCGTTTGGCGTTAAGGGATCGCCGTAAATACAGACGTGAGCTATCATTGCCACTTGCTATGAACAGCCATGGCCGGTGTCATTCATGTGTCTATGTCATCACCTTGTGATCGCCATAAATATGGACTAGGGTTATTTTTACAGCTCACACTAACTATAACCGCTGTTCTTAATAATTAGGCCTTACCTTCAATCGGTCCATATCGATATCTACTGGCAGAAAACAGAATATAGAAGGAAACATGTGGGCATGATTGATACTTATAAGGCAGGTGCTAGTCGCCCGAGGTCAGGTGACCAGCCTATTGCTACTGGCACCAATTTGGTCGACTAGCCTGCCGCTACTGGCCCGTGTTCTGCGCAGTTCAGCGCTGCCAGTGAGAATTTTACAATATAACTAAATTTCATGAATAAAATTACAATTTTTGTTTAAAACTGTGACTATTCAAGGGTTAAATGAAACTACATTTAGTTTGAACAGCCCCAGGCCGATTTTTAAGGCCTTAATTGTACTGCCGCGGCCGTGATCCATAATAGAACTACCAACTGATTTTTAAGGCCTTGACTGTACTGTCACGGCCATGATCCATAAGGAACTACCAACTGATGTAGGCCTAATCTTTCGGATCGAGAAGGACCTGAAGGACCCTGTGCTACCCACTTACGAAACCAAAACAAGGCGCTAGCCTATATATTTAGATGCAAGAGTACTTTACAGTGTATATTTGTTTTCACCCATCTTAAGGTGTCAATTGATGTAAAATCAACAATATCTTTCAACTTTCTTTTTTAGAGGATGGAGAGGATGACTTTGACAGTAATTTTTGTCAGTCTAGAATAATTTGTATCAGATCTTAAGTCTGTCTCTAGAGAACTCCGTGAGAGAAAAACTTCATTTCTCAATGTACTTCTGTTCCAAAGACATTGTTGGAAAGGCAATAATTACCGTGTTGATATTGGTATTTTTTTCTTTTTTTATGAAAGATTACAAAAATATGACGAGTAGTCAAATAACTATGAAAGTATTATCTTTCAAAAATGCAGTTTTTTATTGTACTTCCTTATCCAGGGTTACTGGTTAAAAAGCTTTTATTTCCTGGTAGTATTGTAATAGATCTATAACATATTAGTCTGTCTCCGAAGCATTTTGAATTGAGCCAATCGTGGAGACAAAATCATAACACAAGTCTATGATGATTCTACTTTAACTTCTTGACTTCTTATGTGAATGCAGGACTGACTGACTAGACTGAATCTCTCACTATTAATCACTTGATTTTGACGGGGAATGCGCAGAAATCCCCATGGCCACTTGCGGTGGGCTAATACTAATCAACCGATTTTATGTGGGTAGCAAAAAACGCTAGCTACCCGATTTCGGGCGAGTAGCCACTGCGTACTTATAGTATGTCCAAGATATTTACCAGACAAACCAACCCCATTTTACAGCTGCAATAAGCTGAGAAAGAAGAGGAAATAGCATGCAACTAGGAGAGGCATATACTGTAGGCTTAAAACGAACACAGTTCCTACTTCTTGGAACGTCGTCAACATTTGGGGAATATAGAATATATCATATTCTGCAGAGTAGTTTCGTAGCCCTGCTGTGAGACTACCTCAATTTTTGTTTAGGTAGCCGTACGGCTTTGCCAGGCTGCCCAGTTATGCTGGATAAGCCTATGGGTCCATATTTACCCTGGAGTAATGAGTTCTTAGGATTTTTTTTGTCACCTTACCATCCATAAATCTGTTGAAATTTTGCCCAATGAAAACCATGATTAGATCTCAATTTCAACAGCTGAATTCGTACCCAAGTGAACAGTCACTATTGTAGAAGCAGTAGATATAATGGTATAGTGGTAGCCGCAAGTCACTAGTGACTTGTGGCCGAATGGGACAAACAGTGGCAAACTCGACACGCAGATCTCAACAGTGGTGACTTGATCAGTGGACTTGTGACTTGTAGTTTGTAGATTGTATTCATAGCTTTTGGACACCTCAGATGTACAAAGTGTGGCTTCACAATGATTGTAAAAATAAGATCTGAGAATGGTCGTTGTTTTATGATGGCTACCTAAACAAAAATTTAGGTAGCCTTACAGCATGGCTACGGAACCTCTTCCTATTTATTCTGGTAGGACAGGCATTCTTGGGCCTCAAAAATCTCAGTGGTTATGTATAAAGTAAATCACACATACAAGGAATATGGAAAAACAGCCTAGATCTACATCTAGATCTAGATCTAGAAGATATCCAGATCAAGATCTAGATCTAGATCTAATTCTAGATCTAGACTAGAAAAAATGTAGATCTAGAATCTAGCCTATCTCTACTAGACCAAAATTTCTAACATAGAATTAGAGTCAAGCCAGAGCCTTGCCTAGATTCCTTGATAATATCTCGAAATCTTTGTATCTAGATCTAGATCTTCTTTTCTCAAAAACCACTACTTTCTAATCTTTAAAAAGCAGGTACCAGATTACCTCAATAATCTTGTTATAAGTTGTCAACATGCACTCACCAAAACAGGTTTTGACGACTTCGGGCCAATCTCGGAATATGTAGGTCAATTAGATTGCGAGATATAAAATACACGAGAAACTACAATTCTTCAGTCGGAATGATATTTCATCGCAGTGTTAGGTGCGATCCGTCTCTATCTGCGCGATCCGTCGATCTATAACATAGATTTAGATAATATATAGACCTAGATCTAGATATAGATTTCTTCAATCTATATCGGACCTGATATGCTTTGACTTTGATATTTAAAGTTAAGGGCTGTAATCTTCATTTCAATACTTACTTAATTGCTTTAGAACTTTCTCAGCATGAAGAAAGATTCGGGATTTCATTTTTTTTTTTAAGTCAGTCAAAAATCTAGATTTAGATTTAAATCTAGATCTAGATAAGATCTTATTTGGGTTGTTTTGTTTTTTTTTTAGATCATCCACCTGAACATTTCGTAATAAGATTCAATTATGCACAAAATATACACAATGAAACGTGGTACAGGATGTAATAGTAATCCAATGAATGAAATTGAGAACATCATCATCAACTTGTGGCAACACAGAAGGAGTTGCGTGATCGATGGATCGCGCAGATCGACGGATCGCGCCGAAGAGCAGCATCCTACTTAGTGATCAACACATATCATAGGCCTATAGACCTACATGTCTGTACATGACGTCAAGATCATAATTTACAAAAGTTACAACCCACTTCTCCAAAGCAGCATGCAAAAAGGCTAACTCCATACTACTAGCATTCTTGAGACGAAATCTAACCAACTGTCCAAAAACAATCATTGAAAAATGTGCATACTGCATTTGTAAGCCCTTTTTAGATCACGGATGCTGTGTCTGGGATCTCCACACCAACAAACAAAAAGAGTCGATGATCCGGTCGTGATCAAACCGCATCTTTCTACGTGCTGCAAAGACGCAGGATGGATCCTGATATAACCGCAGCTCGGTTCTTGAGTTAGGTTTAAAGGGGCACGGTGCTCCTTTTTGGCTGTTTTACGGTTTACCAAATTTTCTTCAAGGAAAAAAAATAAAGAGAATCTTGAGAAAATACAAAAGAATATGGCACGGTTCATAACAAACCATTACAATTACACTCCATGTAGTACATCTACAGCTATGCATACATTAAGTCGGATCCCCCTAGAAGAACACAGGGCTAGGATTAAGTCGACAATGCTCTTTAAAGGCATAAACCATCTATTTGACATACCGACTGATAGGTCAGCAAACATAACATTAACACTAGACTAAACAAATGGTAAATTCTTTCTTCCCCATCTCACTTCAACTGTAGAAAAGGATCCCTGATTCTGTCAGATACAGTCGAGACGTGGACTCCTTCAAACACCTGCCACATTACCCTTAAGTCAAAAGTATAAGCCCTCAATGGTTGTTTTGTTGTTGTTTTTTCTTTTTGTTTGTTTTGTTGTTGTTGTTGCTTTTTTGTTTTTTGTTTGTTTTTCTTTTTGTCATGCACTTCGACAGTCATACTCAATTTTACTGAGTCAGTCTGATTATTTTGATAATAATAATAATGATAATAAAAATACTCCTCCTCCTCCTCCTCCTCCTCCTCCTACTACTCCTACTACTACTACTACTACTACTACTACT
>JAOWAY010408594.1:0-14825 GCA_028565895.1 Goniobranchus geometricus | reverse complement strand
GATTTATTCGTTACAATAACGGTTATCAAAAATAAATAATGCCAGGAAATCAGGTATAGTAAAACTATTTATATAATAGATCTGAAATGTACCTTTACGATAAATGTGATCTGAAATAAACCATGCAATCAGATTTATGACAAGTCAGTCATAATATGAGATACCTTTAATTTACTGGGCATACAAGAAAGAGCTACGTTCTCCGTCGTTTACCTTGGTAAGTGGGTCTGTAATTGGTGTCAAAGCTTCCGGTTACAAAGCAGGTGGCCAGGGACGTTTTGCCAACGCCCGAATCTCCCAACACACACAATTTCAGAATCTTGTATGATGAAGTCTGCATGGCTCAAGGAAAATTCTCATGTTCTTGACGGCACTTGGGGGTAATGCTAGCATTTCAATTGCATATAAAGCGTCTGGAGATCAACATAGCGTGGTGAGGGCATGATACAGGGTGTCCCCAACCAATAAATACCTAAACAATTAAACAAATAAATTATATATTATATGAAAAAGTATTTACATGAAGCCATGTAACTTTACTTCACCAAATTTTTAAGCAAATTCGGAGGAAGATCAATCATGTCTATTTCTACAATTCTCCATTTCTCTCAAGAATCCTCTCAAACTGATCCTGCCATAAAGTTCAAACCACTAGATGGAAGAACTCGAACACCCAACATCTTTTGGCCATAACCGCAGAGAATAGAAATAGCTGACAAAGAAGATCACCGAAATTGCGGAGGTGTCCTTTCCCGATGAATAAGGTGCGAACAGCAATTAAGTCAGTAGGTGACACCCTGTATTAAAAAAAGGAGAGCCAGAAAGGCCATGAAATTCTATTTCACAAAAACCTCCGAAAGATTTGCAGGTCATCCACCAATCACGCTACCAATCATCCTGAACAACGACCTCGCCAAAATAAAAGACGACACAGTGACATACAGACTGAAATCCATCAAATTCAAAGATCTGGAAAACATCACGTCATATGCCAACAACAGATGGCAAAGAACCTGCAAAGAAGGTCCTGAAGGCAGCCAAGGCATCCCGGTATGATGATAGGCCGGGAGGCGAAGGGCAATTAAGTCAGTAAGTAAGTCATTCTTCTTCTTCTTATTATTATTATTATCATTATAATCATCCTCATCGTCATTATTATTATTATCATTATCATCATTTCATTGAGAACCAGTGAAGTCTAAGCCGTTATCACTCCCTCTGGGCCATCAGATTAGGCTGGAAGTGGAAGGCAAACACTATTGCTGAAGCAGCACTTACTCTTCGACGTGGTTGATGGGAATCTACAAATTAAATTTTAAAGTTCAAAGGTTGAAAAAAACTTAATATGAGCTTTATTTTAAGCTGCCTAATAGCAGTTCTAACACTGTTTGAGTGAATTATGGCAGCCACTTGTCTTGTAGTTGCAGAGATTATCGTCATCAGAAAATCGGTCATGAAAAAGTCTTTTTTTTTTTTTATGCATCAGAAACATGAAGCGTAACAAAACACTGATAGTGAGTAAACAACTAAATATAAGACAAGACAAATTGTAATATTGTCTTTATTAATCTTGATTTAATCTGTTGAAAGGATTACTGAAACCTTCATCCACAAGCAGTTGTTAGGATAAAACTGGGGAAGAAATATTAAAGGCAATAACATTGTAACTTGTAAAATCAAGTAATAGAATTTCATGGACGAGTGAGTAATGCATAGAGAAAAGTTGTAGTACAAGAACAATAATAATGAAAACAAGATTATATCAATCATACACAAGTTACTTGTGAGAGATAATCTGGTACATGTAATTGTAATGTATGTAAAGGTATGCACTTTGCTTCCCTAGTTTTTCCCCTTCTCTTCAAAGAAAAGTAAAATAATGAAAAGGTATCAGATCTTTAATTTTGCCTAATCATAGATTAACAGTAAGCACCTTATAATATGAATGATAATGATAATTTAGTATCAAAAATTGGAAGTTCAAGATAAAAGTTAGTAAAGCAAAAGAAGTGAAACTATTCCCTCAGGGCAACAAATGTATTACAATTATTATTATAATTTAACATTGCATCGTTTGACACAAAGATGACAGTGGTGCAAATTTAGACTAAGCAAGACAGTGTAAGGTCTTCAGAAAAGATTATCCCCAGATGGGCATGTTTATTTTGTGTAGTAGGGACCGTTAGGCCGAAGATATACTAAGCACGGTTTGAAGGCAGCAAATGACGGATCAAAGGCAACAAGAGAAGGATACAAGCCGACAGGCCTTCTTTCCAAAGAAATAGAGACTTGAAGGATCGTATAGATATATTAACTCCAACTTGCAGCCAACTGTTCGCGGCCAGCCGGATTGAAGTGTAGCACGTTGCACTTCAATCCGTCAGACGGAGAGGAAGGCATTTGTGCTCCAGGTCTCTGAACGAAATTCACCACCACCATGATGTCACTGAGCTTAGTGGGGTCATTTTTCGTTTCAAATATCTTTTGATGGTTGATCATACAAAAAATCAGATTTCATATTTGAATCGAGCGACCACATTTCTGGGCAAGATCCGAGCAGAATTCCTATTCTTTCAATAATAACAGAATTATAAGGAAATGGTTAGTCATTATTAGTATGAAGAAGGCAACAAACGGTGGACGCGATATATCTAGAGTTATGTATCCTTTAACCATCATCAATTTGAAGACAACAGTCGGAAGCGCTTAGTATATCTTCAGCCTTAGACTACTAGGTCTATAAGTACTATGGAACAAGTAAGATGAAAGGCAATGAGCAGTTAAAACAAAGATAAAGAACATAAGTAGCGGGGAAAAAAAGGTGTACAGAAGAGGAAAAGCAGCATGTTAAAATACCCAATAAGCAAGATACACATATTTTAAAAAGGGGAAGTTAATTGAGAGATGATTTACGAACAGAAAAGTTATCGTTACCAAAATATGAATTAGCCATTTAAAACGACCTCCTAGCCCCAAACAATGCATGTGGTAACCACTAAGGATTTTCTTCTGCCCTTTATGTACAAAAGGATATTTTTTTTTCCTTTCATTCTTCACCATTCCTGTTTTATCTTTCAGTTTCTGGATTGGGTTAAATGATCTTATGTACAAAAGTAATAAGTCCATTTATAATCTATAACATGATATTTTCCAGTCAAGCAAATGGGGTATGGCCAGTGAATAATGCCACCTTCCCCCTCTCAGCCAAATTCCTCTCTTTCTTAGGGGACAAAAGATAGCCTGTGCTCTCACTCACCCCTGAGTAACCTTATGTGACAAGTGTAGCAAATTCTAACAATGGGCATATCTAGCACTTCTCATTTGAGGACCAAGGAACGTTCATGGGGCTTGGACGAAGCAAGTGGATGAGAGAATCAGCGACCAGAAAGAAGAAAATGAGTCATGACACAAAAGGTTATCAGCTGCAAAGAGAGAAGCAACGTGCAGAAAAGACTTGCCAAACTAGAGAGTTTAACTAAGTTAATTTACTTGATGTAAACCGTATGTGTACCATTTAATACATATTTCCAGTTCAAGCCTCCCAGTATAGTTTGGCTCACAGAATTGTATTTGTGAACATGTTATATTAAGATTTAACAGTCCATGGGGCATATCAAATCAAGGCCTCATGTTGATTTGCTCAGTTATCGTGCTCTCTGTTTAATACTGTAGTCACTGAATAAAGAGAATTTTCACATCATATTTAAAGAATGCAATCTGAGGGCTAGCACAAATGTATTTAACTGTATGTTCATAAGCAATTAAATGTAACAATAAAACAAACACACAATAAAATTAATCGATCATAGAGCATGTGTAAATTTGATTTTGAAAAGACTAGCATCTATGAATCCCACAATTTCACCTGAAAAAAAGCTATCACTTTAACATCAAGACATTCATTATAGCTAGTGTTCAAAACTAACAAAGCATTTTGTTTTTGTTACTTTGAGGTTGACATATCAACCATAAACATTTTAAAATATGTAATTTATATCATTTCAAATGACATTTCATGTGTAAGTATAAAAATTACACAAGTGTAGTAAGCTCTCCACCCATTTTAAATAACTCAGCATCCAGTTAAATAAAGCAGTCCTTTTTGAGCCAGATCATCTCAGTAGGGCTGAGCTTATCCAGGTTTCTACAGCATGGAGTGGACGGTGACAGACACATCCATCACTCTCTCAATAGAAATGCTGGTCTATTGCAGAGTACTTTTCCGACTGAAGCTGCACCCATTTTCATCTGGGTCAAGTGAAGCAACAGGGGTAAATTTTCTTGCTTAAGGAAAAAAACCTGAATGTGTCCATAGTGAGAATCCAATGCAGACCAACGCTCAACTATTGAGCCACAGCACAGCGCCCCAGTTAAAATAAAACGGAAACTCAATTTGAAGATTTGCAAAATGTCATCTGAATCTTACCATTCTTATCATCTAGCAGTAATAATAATTGATTGTGTAAACTTTAATGGAAAGAATTCCACGAGTCTACATTCCGGTCAGTCAGATTAGAATTGAAATGAAGAGAGGAAAACAAAATATCTCATAATTGTTGAACACACAAGCATGGAATAAAAATAAACATCCATCTGTAAAAAGAAAAATGATAAAGATAAGAAGGAAAACGTAGTCATGTTATGTGAAAAATATGACATGTATAGTAAAAAGTATAAGCTTTGTAACTGTACATCAGCAGGAGGGTCATGCATATATTACTTCCTATATCACAGAACTTTTTCAAATGTGTGTAAAATAACTATCACAATTTTCATTCATGGCTTTCTTCTGTTATTGCTATTTACTGGGACTATGGAGTTAACTCATAACCAGTTTAACAATTTTCAAAATACCTATGAAACCATACACACATTGAAAAAGCAAAATTGATTATTATGAACAATAAATGAAGGTGAAAATCGGGATTTTTGCAGAAATTTCGAACTACCAATAAACTCATTTAAATCAGTCTACCAAATCTATCCAAATTTACCTGATTCAATTGGAAAAGCTTATACTTATCATAAGTTATAATGGCATCGATAAAACCATTGCCAAATCACTGTTTTCAATGATGCAAAAGAGGGACAAGTATTGGTCTACTACTATTCCACTGCAGTCATAAGCTAACCATAGGGATCCTATTTTTCACATGAGCCATAGACAGAATGTAGTGAATGGTTGATTATTGCTGTGTATTCTCTTATTCTCATATTGGAGGATGTGATGATCAGAAGAAGAAACATGTTGTCATGTCAGGAGCTGATAGAAATGGCTAAAAGACTCTAATGTCTAATTCCAATGAAAAGAGTGAGATAGTATGAGAAGCTATTATGCATAGATTGACTGTCCTACAACTGAGGAAATAAACCTTATAAAAATAGTGACTGGAGGAGAAGCAGCAAAAGTACTGCTTTTTGCATGGCATGTTTAGATCTTCAAATATTAAAAAATAATAATGTACATATTTTTAGTTATAACAAACACGCTGGAAAGATATATGATCAAGAGGGAATATGTGAAGCTTAAACAGTAAAAGATGACCAAATAGTCTGGAATATTTTTTGGATACATATGTAAATTTAAGATAAATTTAAAAAGTGTAGGGGGCACAAAATAAGAATGCGACTGATTTAAAGCAAAATATAGAATATCAAACATTTTGTTACCCAATTGAAGATAATGCATGCATATGAAGTTTAAGTTAATAGTATGGAGATTCATTTAAAAAAAAAAAAAAAAGAAAGGAAAATCGTTCAAGTAAAAAAAATAAATTATAAATAAAAAAAAAATTCTTTCCTTGAAATGAGTATCGATACTAAAGGCTTTGGACTGAAATTGGATGTATAATTTATAAATTCAACCCTGCTTTTGCTTTGCAACGAAAGTCCAGAGAAGAAACAAAAACCTTCTTGAAGCTTCAGTAGAGATGACAATAAAGTGTTAGACTTTGCAGGGTGACTAATTTATGACAATGAATGTGAATTCCTCGCTAGCATAGCATATTACTGACATGTTTACATGATCATAAAATGGGTGCTACTAGGTGAAATATAGAGCAAGCATATGTCCCTAGCATTTCTTATATAATATGCTACTAATCTGTACATTTCATCTTTATCTGAAACACACAAAAGGCAATATTGTAATAATATCATCCATAATAGGCTCATAAGCTTTGCATTTCATCCCTACTTAAATATATATGTCCTGTAGATCAGAATATGCGGTGGCTAGCCAAATGCAATATCTTGATTGAAAACACTGAAGTATACAAAGATTGATTTTGTATCTTTGGAAATTTGGATCCATGATAACAACACAAGTCTTCTAAATTCATAAGCGTACAAATTTAAAAGCACAGCAATCACTAGCAAAGATAATATTTCAATGAACATGGTTTGCACAGAAACATGTATCTTCACTTTTACAATTTTTATTTGTTTAATCAAAGAGCAAGCTTATGCCCCTCACATTCCTAAAAACAGCTTTAATTAATCATCATGATAGCTAATAACACACTAGTAATGAGATAAAAGTGGACATTGGTAAAAAAAAAAAAAATTTCAGAAGTACAGTACTTTTCTTACAAACAGATATTTATACATTAAAAGGTCTTGTCTGGATGATTTGACTCCTTTAATTAATGCTGCATAGAAGATACATGACAGATAGGCCTACAGTACCAGTAATGTGAGAAAGAGGGAAAGCCAGGTTGTGTGTGAAAGTCGAGATATTGTTACTCATCAGTCTGCAGTTTCTATGAAATATATCAATCATAAAAATAAAGTGTCCTGGCATCGATGAATAATTTTTTGATGAAATACATCTGAATGTATACTGAGAAAGTGACTTAGAATCCTCATGATGATAATCACAGGTAAAAGTTTTGAATCATACACTTACTATAATCACAGAGCCTGACATTATGTATTATAAAAATACTTTAAAAATAAAAAATATGTAACAATTCAGAATGCACTGACAATTTTTTTTCTATCAAAAATAGTAGAAGACTTTAACAAGAAATGGATATTATAAGCATTTCTTCGATAATTTGCCTGAATGCACAAATATATTTATTTGTATTTCAATCACCTACGATGAATAGAAATAACAGCAGATCAGGAAACAATGAAAGACAAGCCATGGGAATGCAAAAATGGAATAAAGACGGCTTTTCCAATGTGATGTGCCTAGTTTCAAAGCATTTCAAATGCAATGGAATACTTATGTATAAAAACATTGTTTTTATGAAGAATATCCTCACCACAGAATTCCACCTATTTACTTCATTTTCATAGATTTCGGAGGATACACATACACATACACAAAACCAACGCAGACATGGCTTTAACAATTTCAGGTTCAGATTAAAGTTTGGGGGGACTTTTAGGAGCTCATACTGAATGAGGTCTTTCTTTTGAAATTCTTTTAGGACCACTAGATTCTTGGTTCAAGATTCTATTTACATTAATTCTCATAAGTCTACCTCATCTTTGCTTTTTGTTGGTTTCCTGTGATAAGTTGACCATTGGAATGTTGACTAATGGCCAACCTGAGAGAATCTTTGGGTGACAAGGCATTTCTGATAGAGTGTTTAAAAGCATTTGATTAAGAATGTACCAAAATTTTCTTTTTATATAAAAAATAGATGACTTTGACAAGAAATGGATATTATAAGCGTTTCTTTGATAAATGCTAAATACATACAACTAAGAAATTTTACCTTCGCCTGTGTGCATCCAGAGGCTATCATAAATATAATCAAACAAATATTCTACAAAAGATAGGAAACATCGTATTACATTCTTCTCCACCAAATTGACTTGCTATCACTTGTGAAGGCAAAGCCTTAAAAATAATTTCATGAAAATAAAGAAACTTCTTTGGAGAATATTTGGCTGACAAGGCATTTCTGAAACTGTTAAAAAGCATTAAATTAAGAATGTACTGACAAATTTTTTTCTATCAAAAATAGAAGACTTTCTCAAGAAATGGATATCATAAGCGTTTCTTTGATAATTTCAGAATAATTTTTATTGGTTCAACTTAAGCATGATTAACTTTCTCAATAAGTGACCCAGACATGACATTTCACATTGAAATGCAAATCCCACTGCTTTACCAGATTCTGCATTCTTCTTTTCTTTGATTCTGAGCCTGATTTCTGGACTAGAATTGGTCAGTTTGGTAGTTGGGCATTAGGCCACCTGGAAGCCAATGAACATCCCTTTCAAGTCATAGCCCTACCACAGTCCCCATTAAATCTTTATCCCTGAGGTTTAAGATTGTATCAATTTAGCAACTTCAAAGTTATCTGGAAGATAATAAAGTAAGGTGGATAGAATTTTGCAGAGTTGGTCTGTTGAAGAAACTAATTCTGTCATATGGAATGTATTGCTTTTCTTAACTATAGTTGAAATAGCTGAAACAAATGCTAAATACATACAACTAATAAAATCTTATCTATGTCTGTGTGCGTCTAGAGGATATCATACATAAAATCAAATTATCTACAAAAGATAGCAAACATCGTATTATTCTTCTCCACAAAATTGAATTGATATCACCTGTGAAGACAAAGGAAGCCTTCTTTTTCAATAAAGTTAAAATTAAAAAGAAAAATAGTCAGATCGAGTGTGTACTCACATTCTTTTATGAGCAAAGAAAAACCGGAAAGATTTTATCCTACAATCATTCAATAAAACCAAGATGGGAAGAATAAACTTTGTATTAAAAAGGTGAAAATATTTGTTTCATCTCCTTGAACGAATAATTCACAGATCTGATTAAAATATAGGACAGCAGCGTAATAATAATTCATGTACAGCATTGCTTCCTGTTACCATGAACAGGACAGACTGAATGAGGTACATAACTGGATATATTTTGATTATTTTAAAATGTTTTTAATTTTCATAAAAGTTTCTTTCATGACGATGAGAACAAAAAAGAATTTATTTCGTTATACATGGAAAAATAATGAAGTGAACACATCATAATAAACAAACATGTGAAAAGTATGAGTATTTCTGACAGATGAATGACATAGGTCTTAGATGAATATCCAAGAGTCAATGATATCACTGAGCTCCTGTTTAGAGCAGACTTGACTTCTAAACATCAGAATAATTCTACGAAATCAATACCAACAGCACACTTGCCAACGCATTGTTATTTTAACAACTTATATGAAAATTGTACTGAATACACAGATGTACTGTGTTATAACGTTAAACAATTCAATCACTTTAACACAAACATTTTTGTTTCATTCTGAATAACCTTATCTTTTCTTTATAATTCAAAATTCAAAAAGAGGGAAGGTAACACGAAAACAGATGCTCCAACAGAATTGAAACGTCTCCAGCGTATATTACAGTGACAATATTAAATGAATAACTATGTCATCAGGTAATTTTGTACTTCTACAAGGAAGGTTCATGATCACTAAGCTGTAAGAAGACCCAAAAAGTTTTGTGGCATTGGGAGAAGTTAAAACCAAACGGAAATACTTTTTTTTTCAGTTCTTGCCTGGCACATAGTTTTCCGAATGGCTATCTTGAAATCAATCTGATCTTCCAACGTAAGAATTTATACATCCTAAAGTGTGATGTGAGAGGGATCATCTATGCCATTGTCTCACACCACTTAACTAAAGATAAGGCCACACAAAACAAAGATGATGAAAATAGATAAAACTGACAGTGACATGACCTGGGATCCTGTCATTGTTTGTACAAAAATTGCTCCCCTTTAGACTACAGTGAAACAAGTACACTCCTTGGTTTTTTTTCCTTTTCTTTCACTCTAAACTTGATCTCAAAAAGAGGCTATTGATCCAAAATAGGTAAGAATCAAATTACACTTCTTATCTACATCAAAAAACTAAAGTACTAAATAATTCAACATCAACAAGCATATATGCAAAAAGGAAGGAAGACAATTTAAGACAATCATTTTCATTACATTCACTGATTTTTCTAAAAGGCATTGTCAGGTGAAAGCAGATGAAGGACTAGAAGAAAAGAGAGACCAAATCTTGTTCAATCTTAAAGGTTCACAACAAACGTAAGTATTGATGCTTATGTTATACACTTAAACAATTGAATGAAGTCTTTTCTAGTCAAGTAATGAAAGACAAAAAGGAAGAAGATAATGTTTGATAATATTTTTCCTTTTTCTATGGTACGTAAAAGGTGAACTAAAACTCAAAGTACTAAAAGCAAAATAAACACAGTAAGAAGAAAACTGAATCTAATGACACATTTTAGTGCTTGCTTTTGCACTGACAAAGGAATACATTCTGCAAGGACACAAAAACATTGCAATGATGAGATTTTTGTGGAAGAAGATATCCTTCTATTTGATAAATCTTTAAAAAATCAAATAATCTCTATTTGGATACTGATATTACTTGGAAAAACAGTAGGGAGTCCACTTAAGATATACTACCTAAAGACAAAATCTTGTTTAAGATAAACCATTTGTCCGTTTCTGAACGTCCCTCATATACTTCTACTAATCAAAGTCCAATTAAAATCACTCTGCATCCGTTTGAAATAAACTTTCCATAGTCACTGTGGCCTCCTTTATCATGTATGACCACTGAGACAGCCTTGGGTGGGTGGATTTTGCATGTCTTTAAAGAGTATCTTGCTGGATTCTCACTTATCACCTCCCCTCTTCATCTGTGAGATGCAAAGGTCGATAAGCCTCAATAGATTAGATGTAGGTCACAGGACTTCTACCCACCCCTCATTTTAAATAAAATGCTTGTTTCTGCTTAAGATGAACTCCTTAGTTAGTCAGCAGGACTTTATCTTCAGCAGACTTTACTGTACATTATTCAGTCATTGGGGAGCTATACCTTGGAAAGCTCTACCTGGATTAAACAAAAGGCCATATAATTGTAAAGGACAAAGAGCTAAGTACGCCCTTCACATAAAAACAGCAGAGTTTCCATTCTTATCTATAGATAGATAAAAATCCTCAGCACAAGTGGGAAAAATGAAAGCTTCAGAAGACTCTGACATTCCTCGAGGAGGCCACATAACAAATATATACGCCAGGGACCAGACCTAACAAACATATGCTGGACCACAGGAACCCCTGGCCACAGTAAGAAGATGGAAACTTGGTTAGTTTGGCCGTATCACTTGACACAATTTGCTTTTAAAAAAGCATTATGCAGGATAGGGGAGAAGTTGGAAAAATAAAGGACGCCAGAGAAAGTCTTGCTCTGATAACAACAGGCTTTGGAAGATAATGCTGACAAATATGCTACCTGATAAAGATGCATGGAGAAAGCTGACATATCTGCTGCAGCAATATCCCTCAAATGACGAAAGTTGTTAGGATCATTTCTAAAATTTGATGCAACTGTTTGATTAAGATTTTCAAAAAAACAATTTATGACCAAACTTATAAAATATGCATTGCATTCTTCATCTTTTGTCCAGCGGCACAAATTATTATATAATTCATAATAAAAATTATTTCATAAAATAAAACCTTTTCCTAATTAGTGTAAAGAACACATGTAAAAATAGACAAAATAAAATCATTCTAACGGCAAGAGTCAGGTGACAATGGCACTAAAACTTTTGTATCAATCCTCATCCTCACTTCTCTTCCTCTTCGGTTTATATTTCAAAGATGCATTTGCAACTGCATTAAAGACTTCATCAACTCCTTCATCCAAGAGCGATGAACATTCAAGATAGCTTTTGAATTTATGCTTTTTTGCCATGTTAACACCCTGAGATTTCTTGACAAAGCTGGTAGCCTGCTCAACATCATCCCGCAGATCTCGTTTATTGCCAACCAGAACTGCGGGCACACCAGGGCATGTTTTCTTCATCTCTGGAACCCAGACTGCCTCTACATTTTGCAAACTGGTTGGGTTCTCTAAGCTGTAATAAAGGGAAAAAAGACGGTACAGTGCATGATTCTGTGTACAGTGGTAACTGTTATCTCTAGGCTAATACTATACAATGGAATGTCATTTTCTGAAACAATTCATGGTACATGGAAGTATATTTATTCATAATAAAGTAGTGACTGCTTAATACACTGTTTTTCTTCAGCAGGATTTTCAATCTTCAAATGCTGAAATAAGGCCATTGTTCAATTGGGTACAATTAATCAAAATCGTCATGAGCATTACACTTACACCATTTTGTAGTGAATATCCCCTGCCTTGTACATGGGAGGATAGCTCTACCCATTTGTTCAGAGTATAGTGTGTTCATAAGTACATGATGAAGTAGCATATTTTGTAATGATGCCAGCACTGTCAATTGACTTAAGAAAGGTTTTAATTCTATCTTTGTCAATTCTCACTTGTTGTGTGTACCATCATTGAAAGGAAAAAAAAAGTACAGATAGTCTTACCCAAAAGATATAATGATACCATCAGTATTTGGGCAATACGTCTTCCTCAAGTGTTCAAATGTTTCCTGTCCACCCAGATCGTAGATTGTCAGTTCAACCTAAGTGACAAGAATGAAATTGATTTAAAGCTTTTAAATATAGTATCAAAAATTCATGGGAATAAAAAATCATGCGTTCAAGGGCATACTGTTATGCAAGGTGTGTTGACTATCAAATGTTTGGCTTAATGTCATGAAAACAGGAGATGCCGATAATATATTCCAGTTCTCAAGGTCTACAAAGCCTTCTGAACAGAATTTTACATTTTATTGTAGTTGTAACACTGTATTTCAGGCTGAAAAGTACAACATGTATTTTGTATTTATAAAAGCATTAAATAATCATACATAATGTTAAATGTTGAAAGACTTACAAAATGCCTTCAATATATTCAACAGATTTTAAAGTACCGAAAGACAAAAAAAAAAATCAATGACGCGACGAAAGAATAGGTTTCTCCAACAAACACTAATCTTTGCTTCCCATTCTTCTTCTTCTTAAAAGAGATTAAAAACCAGAATAATACAGAACCTTTTTCTTTGAGAAGTCAAGGACTTTGGTTTTTATATCCATAGAGCTAGGGATATAAGCTTGTGGCGTATCTTCTTCAAATTCATCATCAATATATCTTGTTATCAAACTTGTCTTGCCAGTTGTCCCATCTCCTACAACAATGATCTTTTTCCTCACAACCTCTGCTGTAAAATGTCAGAAAGACAATCATGTTATATTTGAAAAAATTTGAAAAAACTATCTAGGAAAAGTATAATTCTTAAACATAGTGAATTTTACATGACATGTGTATACCAGAAATCACTTAACACAAATTTTGCCCTTTACATGGACTGAAGGCAAATCCCCGAATAATTTATTTCTTTAGTCCACTAATGCAATATTCTCTAAAATGACCTCAAATTTCTTGTTAACGCTAATCAAAACCGGCGCTCACAGAAATATTTTCCAAGTTTTCCCTCATCTTGCGAAGCTTCGGGCTGGGCGAGCCAGGCAAAGCACAAATTTTTAAAATGCCTAACCTACATCTAATGTATCAGTGCCTGTGATACACAATGAGAGAGAGTTTTCCCTCATCTTGCATCCATAAAGCCTCTGGCTGAGCGAGCAATGAAATGCACACATTTCAAAAAGGCCTAGCTTAGAGCTAATGTTACAACAGTACCTCTGATACACTAAAGAGGGAGGGGGTGGGGATAAATGGGGAAGGAGCACACTGGTGCATCACACACTCTGCAGAGTCATGACATGATGTGCCACTAAGCATTGTGTTCCAATTGAACGTCACTGAGTGTTTGATGATACGCTTCACCGGTATCCCATTGTTTGCTGCGGCCTGCCCCCACCGCCTCCCTTCTGCATCCACTCCTCTCCTTTCTTTTAGTTTTAGGCTTGCCATAGTGTGCTGACTTAGTGTCGAGTTGCTTTGCTTGTGCCAGTATTCATCATTCATTCAATGGACTACAATTGCAATCACCTAGGCCTATCTTCGATCTATCTATCCTTTCAACACAAATTCTTAATAACACAAATTAATTATGCCATTCCCATGTCTACTGTTTTTTAAAACCCCTCGCTGCATGCATATCCCACTCCCCTACCCCTAAATGGTGAAGAAAGTCAATAAATTTTGGAGCCCTCACAATATTGACAAAATATTTACTTGTCTCGAAATGGCACTCATGGTATCATATGTATCATGTTTGGCACTTAAAGGGGTTCTAAAGAAAATATCATAAAAGTGAACAAAATGTGTCACAACAAAACCATTTTTAGGGCCTACAGACTTGGATCAGATTTCAGTTTGAAAACTACTGTCAAAAACTGCTTGAGCAAGGGTTGAAAAATGGAATCTTTTAGAAAAAGTTTAATTGTATCCTCAAAAATTATAATCTTATATTGAATTTTGAATTAAAAGAAAAATTGATATTCACCATTGTTCTTTGACTTTGGGTTACTATTTCCCATGATATGGAGGCAATGCCCTTTGGACTAAGGAACAGATTTTGTGATCTGTGGAGAAAAATTACTTATCACATATAATATTCATTTGCAACACAGTAGGAACATAATGGAACATGCCATTAATTTCAGCACCCTACACTCATGTGACATGAGTCATATGATCAAAACAACAAACATAGCCGCTGATGAATGAACACATTTGTGCGAAGTTGATTGGCTGGGTGTATAATTATGATGCAAGATTCCATGGTACAATTTAGTACTGCAGAGCTGGCACCATAAAAGATAACTTCTGGTGCTTTAAAAGTCTCTTGTTTTGTGCCTAATTACTTTGAAAGAGAGAGAGAAAGAGAGAGAGAGAGAGAGAGAGAGAGAGAGAGAGAGAGAGAGAGAGAGAGAGAGAGAGAGA
>JAOWAY010408483.1:0-14826 GCA_028565895.1 Goniobranchus geometricus | reverse complement strand
ACTTCATCTTCCTTGTGTCCATTGCCACCTTCATGACAAATTTGGTGAATTTAGGGTCTGTAGTTTATCGAATCTCGTGCGCCAAGGTCAAAGGGTCAAAGTTGCGAAATATATAATAGATTTACCCTTCCTCATACAAAATACCATTTTTAATACCATTTTGTTGTAAGTTGACTCTCCGAGGGAGTTGGTACTAATTTACACATGGACCGTCATTGGATCCAGTATCATAGCAATTCGACATACAGGCCTTTGCTCTGTAGCCGAAACACCTGAGCCATGCACCTATCATGCTGCACATTGACAGGTGTAAAGGAAGTAAATGTTGCATGAACTGTGGATATGTATGTCTTTTCCTTGTTGAGGAGGCATTTTAAAAAAAAGAAAGGCTCACTGCAAACTACATTTTGTTGACTAGAGTCTTCGGAGGAAGGCTTTTCCGAAGTAACTTTTTACTAAAGACCATGAATTGCTTGTATTTTGATTTCTCATATTTTTTTTTTGTAGACTTGTTTTTGTTTTAGTTATTATTATTACAAGAAGGCCCGCTCTGCATTCATGGGGTGTGGCCCAAGAAAGCAGAGAGACCAAAACGATCCACTGCTTCTTTGTCGGCTTGTGACTTTCAGCCCACCACGCCTTTTTGGTAGTGGCGCGGGCCGACCATTCAGTCTCATTGTGTTTACATGACAGTTGATAGAGATGAAGTAAACCTGAGGTGAATAACGAGGGGTTTGATTGTGTGTTAAAACATAAACATAATACAGACCTGCCATTCATACCGTCGGTATAATACCGATTTTTTTTCTGAAAATATTTTCGATTACTGATTAAGGCGCTAAAAATACCGCTTGACCATTGACCCTTGGCACAACTGGTGACTTGTGACCTTCAATATATCGTATCATGCATGTCGCGCGGGAGACCGACAACCAACACAAAGCGTGATCGGTCGAAAATGCTAGGCCCTAATTGAAAATAAGGAAAATAAAGGTCCCCGCTTTCATTCTCAAGTATAGCCAATTCCACTTAGTTAATGATTTAAAGAATTTAGTGTATTTAGGATATTTTTCAATGTCTTCATTCAGGAGCCTCAGTCAAAATACACATCGTGCATTCTCATCTTCCTCTCTTTAAATGTAGTAGATTGATTATTATTGCCATTGTTAGCATCATCATCATTCTTCATTATGATTATCAATTTGAATTCCTTGATGTCATCAGGCTTGGAGACAAGAGATTTAGCTCCAATGAATCTCTGGATACCATTAGTTGGGGAGCTGTGTCTGAAAGAGTTGATCGAAGATCAAGTTGTAAGTCATTGTCTTATGATTTTCTCTCACAAACTAGCCTACATAATATCTCTTTCTGGCATGTGATTAGTATTGTGGTTGCTGTATGATAATCAATCCTGTCTTTAAAGGTTCATTACTCAAAAACGGACAGGACAAGAGATCTAACATTTAAGGTCTCATCCTTTATCAGACGACATAAAGAAATTATCATTAACAATAACAGTACTCCGTTTAAAGGAAGTAGTATTTACTATGCCCATGACCATGACCTACAGTTGATAACAGTGAAGAAAAGAAAGAAAAAAAGAATACCACAGACTTTGTTTATTTTCTGTTGCTTTTTTTTAAGGTTGGGGATGGAGGGTTGAAGTTGGGGTAGGGTATAGGACATGGACAAGCCAATGGAGAAGGGATATGGTTGCAAGAGATAAAAAAGATGTAAAAGGAGGAGAGGAGCGGGACTGATGATTGTATACTAGTATAAGACAAAGGAGCGGTTAAGTAAATTACAGAAAAGATAATAATTTGATCTTTTTACCAATGTCTAGATCACCTTTTCAATCTTTTTTCCACTTCTGTTTCAAAGATTTCTTCCCAATTGTCCATGTCATATATCATGCTTGTTCTCACACTGAAATTCATGATAAGGATGAATAAAGGAATCTTGAATCTTGAGATGTCCAAATATCTTAGAGCTTTCACCCAATCACAAATTTCTTTATCCAACCCTGTACCTTCATTATTGCCTTGTACATATTTTTTCCTGCATTTCTAGACAGGACAATTCTCTACTCTGTCCAGATCTTTAGCTTTCCTTTTATTTTATTTTATTTGTTTCATCCTTTCTTGGCTCTGGGTGACCATTATGGCTTACGCTGTTTGTCAAGATGAGTCACACGATGAATTGGACTATTTTTCATTTAGAGAAAAAGAATGCCATCTGATGTGAATGTATGAGATGTCCTTATTTCTATTGTCATTTACATTTACAGCCAGTATGGCAGGCAGGAGTCGAACCCCAACCCGTCCAAATAGTGGCCGATCAGCAAATGTCAACTTGTCACGTACCCCAGGTCAAGGCCCAGGACAAGCCCTAGAGGTCGGGGTCACCGTGTTGTGCAACAATGAACTGGGTGAGTTAGTTGGTAAAGTCTATTCTTGATGTTGTTTTTTGTGTTTTATACATGTGTATATATATATATATGTTTCTGAGGTTTAAGTCATTGGTGATTGTTATGGTTTTAACTTTAAACATTAGTCAAACATCAGAACAGAACAGTTTGACTTTTTAAAAAAATGTATTCTTAAAGAAAGTTTGTTAAGAACGTTCGATGCCATGTAGGCGTACTTTTGTATAATGCTTCTAAGCAGAAGCAGAGACACAGAGCTTCTTGGTGGTGTTAGTATGATGGATAAAATCAATGTCAGTTGATCTCTCGGAAGTGTGAGGTTTATCTTGGATGGTTGTCTAATGTTCATGAAGACATCTGTAAATGTTTGTAGTGAACATTTTAAGTTGAGATAATAATATAGTACTTTGTTTTCATGTTATTTTCTGAGTCCGTTTTTATTCCTGTAATACCTTCATTTTCAGATGAAAATTATGGCAGGGTAAGAAAAAAGATTAAAAAAAAAAACAACAACAAAAAAACAAAACCCCAAACAACTACAAAAGCCCTTTGAATTTGCTGTACATGTATTCTCTGTGTCATCAGGTTATCCCCAAGCATGACATTCTACTTGAATTTGGACGCTCTTTCATTCAGTAAAGATAGTTTTCTTTTTCATATTGTAATTTTGATTCTCATAAATAATTTTCATCCTCTCATTCTTTTTATTTTGTGACTCTTGGACATTTTTTTTATTCCATAGATTCCAGAGAATCTTTTAAGTATTATTTTGCTATCTTGCGAACTGTAATCTTTTTAATACATTAAACTGCATGATCAACAGACAATCTGGTCACCCTGGATGCCTATTTTGCTATAGGTCTGAGGTGAGATAGATGATTCCCTTTTGTAAATAGTCCAAACTGAAATCTTATGTGGAACCACATTCTGTACCTCATTATCCCCAGTTAGCGACACTTAAAGACTTGTTTGTGTCATTGTACCTTCATCATGCAAATTTATGGAAACTAGTGGATCAGATGATTGGTAGAATGGGATTTCAATCCTCCCAATGTCCACATCTCAATCCTTTTCGTGATAATCACCAAAAGCTTCTGGTAATAAGACTTAGTAAAAGTCAAGATACAATCATATTTTATGTGAGGTTGTCCGCTAAATGAATAAGTTTAACATTAAGGGATTTTAGATTTGCAAATAGACGCCCAACAACAAATCACAGACTGTTAGATAGGTGAGTGTAATATACAACAATTCCAGATTGTATGCATGCAACAAGAAGACCAAGAGATTAATACCTGAACATTGGGCAATTCTAGATACTCAGTAGCCATGAAATAAGTGATGAAATGAAAAATCTCTGTGTTAAACAATTCTAGAACGGCTAAGTTGAAAACCTCTGTTTAATGGCAGTTTTACATTATCCATGTAACTGTCACTACAGTCCTAGTTGCATTCTGTGCTAGTCTCTCAATATGATATTATCTAAATTCACTCTGACAATAAGATGGCCAACATTGTGAGATTCTTAGTACAGGAAAAGTTAAGATAGTTAATTTGAAAAAAACTTCCTCTCTGCAGAGAGAGATTGTATTTGTTTCATGCAGCACATCCTTTGCTGTTGATGTGCATTAAATTATTGTCCTCTTCCAATGAATTACAATATAAGTGTGTATTTAAATGCAAATGTATATTTTAAGATAGGAGGGATATATACTCTTTACTAATGTTTGATAACCCTTTGTCACTTTGTGTATATATATCAGAAATTTGGGCTCTTAAGTAAAAAAAGATTTGACAGATACATGATTTTCCTTGCCGGGCATAGTTATGAGAACTGTCCAAAAAGTAGTGCAGAAATGGCCACAACTCAAAAGTTTTAACAGGACTCACATAAAACTCACACATAACTAAGACTTACTTGTTGCTTACTTTTTAATGAGGATGAATAGATCTACATTTTTACCAGAGTGATATCAGTGAGTAGATACCCAATCTTCATCAAGCATAGGAAACCACTCAACTTAGTCAATGACATTTTCATCCTGCCACCTAAATGGCACTTTAAGAGCCAAACGAGTTAAAATCAGAGAATGCCAAGTCTGGGCTGAGGGCAATATCAGGGAGAATTTCCCATCCAGAATATTGAAGCCATTCTTTAGTACACTTTGCATTATTGAGGGTGGGGGGAGAGATTGCATTGTCATGCTGAAGAACAACTCCTCTTTTAAGGATTCGAGATCTTTTTCAATGAACTGCATTTCTCAGCTGGTCAAGTGTTTAGCAATATTGTTCAGTATCAACACATTGCCTTTGTTGCATAACATATAGCAGAATTACACATTTTGAGTCCCAAAAAGACTGTTGTCATCAATTCGGATGCTGAGCTTGGCACTTTTAATTTTTTGGGGACAGGTGATGACGGATGTTTCCAAGTCATTGAGGTTGCGTTTAGTTTCAGTTTTACTTGAAAGTCTTGTCTTTGAGCCAAGAATGCCATTGGTGGACCCTAGACTTTGATATAGTATTCTCACCATAGGCTTCAACAATTTAAACTTGAATTTGAGATGTATTTGTACCTTTTGTGCGCAACAATTCTGATATTGAGCTTTGACCAGTCTTTGGCGGGAGTCGCCATCTTGGAATCCAGCGTTTATTGGTGCCTTCAGCCATGGTGCTGAAATGCAGCTAGAGGAAAGGAAATTGAATGATATTGCTTTAAACATTTTGTCATGGAAAATATGGTTTTGTTCAACAATTATGGCCATTTTCTCATTACGTTTCAGACAGCCCTCGTATTTCTTATTTTATCATTTTATGGAATGGAAAGATTCTGGTTACTGGTACTGCTACTAATACATCAATTAACCCTGATTACATTCCTCAGACATTACAACTATTTAGGACCCAGAATGAGAAATTGTATCCCTTGAGCATGTCAGCAGCTCGTGTTATTTGAATTATAATCTGCTTTTGCTCTTTTGTCATTCATTGTATTAGATACATATATTTGTCAACTTAAAAAACAGGAAAGCTTCCTTGAGTACGTACTGAGGAACAAATGAAATTTAATTCATCATATCTTTAATCATGACAAGACTAAATCATTAAGGATCAACCTTCCATAATCTTTTTAACATTTATTTATATGTTTGATAAGCATCTTTTGGATGCATAAAAAGTCATCACCTTTTCAACACTGCCCATTTGTTTTCTTTGAAGTTGAAGCCTTTGTTGTGGTCTTACTTGACAGGCTTCTTCTTCTTCTTCTTCTTTTTTTTTTTTTCAAATAATTTCAGATTAGACAACTATTTTCTGTTTACAGTCTCCTTGTTCTCTTTTCAGTTCTGTAGGCCTTAATGAAATGTGTCATACTTTTGATGTAGTCTTCAACAAAGGGCTTTGGTTTTCTTCACTCAAAGGGAATAATAGCATGAAAATAGTAATTTTTTTTTCTTTCTCTCCCATCTTGTAACTTCACTTGTCATTGATTTGTATGGGTTTTTTTTTTCCAACTATACGTCCTCTTTTATGCTTAAGGTTTAGCTGATTGCATCTTTCAGGCTCTGTATTTTACTACATTTCCTGGCCTGGCCAGTCTTGAATCTCTTTTAATTTTTTTTTTCAAATCTGGAAGCGGATATCTGTTGACTTTAATACAGGTTCACAGGGGCTTTGTTTTTTTTACCAAAGTAAAACAGATTCACAGGGGTTGGCATTTTTCTACTCTACAAGGCTTTTTTGCAAAAGTAAAACACCTACTTCTGTTTATATTTTCTAAGTGACATTTTGTTTTTTATCAGATTACTGCTTGTTTTTGTTCATTTCACCTCTCTGTCAAGCGCTACAGGTATTACATTTTGAGAATCAAGCCTGTAAGACATCGGTCTGTTATTTCAGGTCTTTTTGTAGGATTTTACATCTTGGGGTAAACTTGGAATAAATGCTGCCTTTCTGGATATGTTACCTTTTGGATGCTAGACTCTTGTTGCAAAACTGCTTAAAGTGATTATATATTCATAACTTGTCCACTGATATTTAGATCTAGTGAATGGCTTTTTCCTACTTGCTTACCCTGAACTAAATTTGATAAATAAAACAAGAAAAGAAGAAAAAAAAAACAAAACCCTGCAGCAGAGGAACAATATCAACATGTATCCCTCTCATGAAGGCAACCTCAGTTTTACCTTAAGTGTTTATTTCCCTTCATATTTTCTCAGTACCTGCGGGAAAAACTCATCTTTCCTTTTTTGTCTTTCACTTGTCTTTTCTCGACAATATTTTAAAGAAAATCTTCAGTAGATTTGATTTACAGTTTTTGAAAATGCATTGCTTGGCATGCATCTCGGGCATTGAAATCTTTTCCAAATTTGGCTTTGTTTAGTCATCAGAAGTAAACTTGATTAGCTTGTATATATTTTCAATATATTTTAGTGAAGAGCAGTGTCCATGTTTGCCATTTTTTTGTAGGCCTACTGTTAAATATTCTTCACATCCACTAGGTATGCAAAGGATAATGGAAGGACATGTTGTTGAATGGTTTGGTTTGTTTCAGTCAGATTCTTTTTTCTTTGAAATACATGAACACATGTGCAAATGACTTGGAACCTCTTATATGCAGCTGTATGTCCACCTAAAATTAACATGTATGTAAAAGGTGCATCAGTAGGGATATGGGCAGAATGACATAAATGTGTGTAAAAAAAATTGTATGTCGCATCAGATATTTTAGAGATAAAATATCAAGGGAAAAAAAACCCAAGGAGACATCCAGTGAAATGGAATGATTTTACCTTTATCTTTTAAGAATATAAGTAAGTCTCTGTCTTATTCCTTGTGAAGAAAGCTTGATTTCTCATTTATGCAACAGCTTCTATGGCAGGGCTGAATTGATGTAGAATTTCAAACTTTGAATGCGTTCCACTTTAGGCCTGAAGTTCAACTTTTTATGACTGTACAATACATGCCATACATATGTATGTACATGTATGCTTTTTGACATTATTATTATTATTAATGGTTAAAAAAATTTTCTGAGAAAGTTATTGTTGTTTATATATATATATACACGATGGCCCCCCAAAAACAGCTCTAACTTCAAGGTCTCACTTCATCATTGAAATCTTTTCCAAATTTGGCTTCGTTTAGTCATCACATTCACTTTCAAGGGGTTTTGGGACATTACAAAATAGATTAATAGTCCAGAGTGTGCAAAAATATGAGCCTAAAAGAGTAAATGATTTAAAAAGTTATAAGGTATGATGTACAGGAATCTCATTATGCACGATATCAAGAAAATTCTGTATAAGGAACTTCATTGAAAAATCTAGTGACAAAAGAAAAGGAGAGGGGTTGCAATTAAGCTCTACCATCAATGTATTTCTGTTCTTTTGAAAATTATATCCCACCCCACAAAACTGCACTAAACATTATCCATCAAATGAATCTAATCTAGATATTTACGCAGAAAGTAGTCCACCATGACGAAAACAGCTTTCTGTTGTTGAACCCTCCGGACACTCTTATCTGAGTTCTACTTCAGTCGTAGATCAACTTAAAACATGCATTTCGTATTGAAGCTAAGGTCTACGAAGAACAGAATAAGTAGATCTAGATCTAGTTCTACTGTAGCTTGATCTGGTTCTAGATGTAGGCTTTTCTCCTTTGATTTTCAAGATGCTTTTCAAGAAAACCGAGAATGAATGTGGGCAGATGGCCTGATATTGTCTCAACAATGTAAACTTGAATAAATTCATATCTTAATCATTCTATCACATAGATATTTTTGAAATTTTGATAGTTGGTACAAAATCATCAGTCATGCATATATTTATAAGTGAGTCCATTTCCAAAAAGTTTTTATCTTTTAAAGTTTTTTGGGGGGCCACTGAATATATAAAAAGAAATTATATTCAGACCTTCAACATGAGGCCAAAATCTTATGACTCGAAATTTGCTAGCATTGAAGCTTATTGAATATAGTATTTAACATAGAAGAAATTCACACATGCTGAAAAAAAAAACTCGTTTAACTCCTACCAGAATCTTATTTGTCATTCCTTACACACACACTGAATCTCATAAAACAATCTAATTTCTTACTTACATACACAGTGTTTGACAAATGCACCGTCTCATGTATGCTTGATTTCAGCAATGACTTGGCTAAATTTCTTAGCATTCAATTACCAAGTATCGGGTCGGTGATAGTCATTATTAAATTTATTTTGCCAAAAAGAATAAAGATCTAATTTCTTTTTCAGTAATGTGCACATTATTCTTCAAATACTTCAAATTCTTTTACATCTCTAGATAAAGATATAATTCACAAGCTTTCAAGTATATTGGAAGAATTCCTTTTGTAAGCGCAATTTCTACTTCTAATTAGCCTACTTAAAAAATTTATTTCTTTATTCCTCAGGTGTGGTGCGATACATGGGTACAACACATGTAGGGGAGGGAACTTGGCTTGGTGTAGAACTTCGCAAGCCAAAAGGCAAAAATGACGGCAGTATACAAGGCAAGAGATACTTTTCCTGTCCGCCTGATCATGGCCTTCTAGTCAAGCCAAGTCGTGTCACAGTTAGAGGAATCAATGGGGCCAAGATCTTAGCAGAGCAGAATTCTATGGCAGCTGTCAACACAGGGCGGTCATCTCGACACAGTCAAGGCTCGGGACGACATGACAGCCAGGAAGGTTCTGCAATCAATGGCAATGTGATAGGGGAAGATAAATCATGATAGGTTTTGTAATGGATATCACCTCTCTTTATAGAACTTACAAGAAAGCGTTTGTAATTTGCCTAGTTAAGCAAAATGCCAAGTCATGAAGGGTTGTCACCAGAAAGAGAAAAATGCAAAGTCATGAAGGGTTGTCACCAGAAAGACAGGAGCTCTGCAAAGAAATCTGAAATTACTTCTGAAGTAAAGAGTAATAATGATGCTGTTTTTGTGGATTGCAAAAAATATCAATGCTCAAATCTATTGGAACAATGTTAATATAATTTGCTGGTGCCAATTTGACAAATTTTCATGGGACGAAAAAGTTTGTCTGTGATTGTGATTGGAACTGTCCTTTGATTTGGAGCAAGCTTAGGGCCAGATTGACCATAGGCCGACTATTGTGCATGTTGATGATATGGCAAAAATATTGGTAGTGGTAAGAGTAATTTTTCTTGTGTTTAAGAAGGCCATGATTACCATCTCTGCCATGAAGTACATTGTTCACAGATATTTTAGTGTCTTGCGATTTGCCAGGTTTTTTCCCATATCAAATCTTGACAAGTTTCTGACTGGTTATATTTTGTAATTGATTTTGATCAGAGGAAGGAATCCTCTCCTTTTTATTCAATACTTGCCTTGCATGTCATTGCAAAAATTCATCAAAATGTATATCGTTTTCAAGGTTCTAAGTTTTATACGCTATTTATCTCTGAAGTGCCTTTGTCATATCTGTCTACATCTTTAATTTTATCAATCTTGTCTTCCATTTAAACCTGGTACTGATTGCTGATATGATATTTAATGCAAGCAATTTTTGAGTTTAGTGTCATAAGGAATTTCTCAATTATGAAAACTGTGTGTATGGTTTAAATGTGACATATGTGTGTGTGTATGTACGTGTTTTGCTAGTATGAGTACTCATTTTCAAAAGCCTATAATATTTCTTTTAGAAATATCAAGATTTCCTCTTGAAACAGGAAAGACCCAGTCTAATCAGTAGTAAATCTTAACATAGCCATATGGGGCCAATTAGTGTATGAACATGACAGACATAACTATGAAGATGTTACAAGAGAAGTTGTCTTTATTTACGATCAAGAAAATTTAAAACAATGTTGTCATGCAGCTAGTCATCATCACTAAGTATAGATCTTCATTAACTTTCATTAACCATGTTCATTCACAGTGGAAATAAACAGGGCCATGGCAAAAACAAGAGAGGTCTAAATGCCAAATTTTTCCCCTTCTCTGTCTATTTTATAAGTTACTACAGTAATAACCCTCAACAAGAGATACTGGAAGAATGTCAAAAATCCAATCAGGATTCCAAGATGAAAAATGAGTGAGATGAAGACAGCTGCTCTTTGATATTTTGTCCCACTCTCTTTGTCAGCTTCATCATTGTTATTTTAAGAGGCAAGGCCACACATTCCCTTTGGGTGATAATTGATTGGAACAAGTTACACACTGATGGGAGCAATGAATATAACTTTCTTCGCTTTACATTTAGTTTTTGTGTTGGGTTTTTGTTTTTGTTTTTTAATTTCTTTTCGCTTCCTCAAGATTTCACTGATCTCAGATGTACACACTTTATGATACATTGTTCTGACCCCTGGAAAATAACTTGTTCCTGTACACGAATTATTTCCTTTGTATTTAGAGACCACTGCATTTTGTCATGAACACCCATATTCCTTTGAGCAGTAATTGGTTTAGAAGCCGTATGTTTTTGCCAATGAAAAATCAAGGAAATAACACTGAAAGTCTTAGATTTTCTATTGACAGAAAAATGTAGAGACATAATACTGTTGTTTCAGAATGCCGCCCTGTATAATGACAGTCATTTTGAAAGCTAGTGCTATTCTTGTTCTTGTATGCGTGGTTGCTGTTTTTCATCATTTATTTTCAAGTGAGGATTGATGGAAGTGAATACATACAAATATGGGTGCCAAAAGATTAGATCAGCTGGTCAGTTTTCACAATGCTTCTTTCCATGACATTGCACTTGGCATCATTCGACTTCTTGATTTTGATAAGAGGAAGACGTGAAAAGGAAAAGAGATAGATCAAGCCATCAACAAAGAATAATTAATTATAAGATAAAATACACTTTATTTATCTCCAAAGGGAAATTTGGGTTGGACAAATGCATTATAAAAATACAATGTGGTAGTGGTAGTTACATTGACACAAACACATCTTACACAGACTCACAATTTGTAATAGACCTAGCCACGTCTGTCACGTGCCCACATGTAAACACACACAGCTTCTCTCCCACTTGCACTTGACTTTGTTAATGTTACTACCACCTCCCCCACATCCCCTTTCTCTCTCAAAACACACACACACTCTCCCACTCTTTCTTCATTTCTCTCCAGTACATTGCATTAAATCTACATTTCTTTAAATACCTTTTGATCTGAATCCCCTTGATGCAGAAGGTATAAACGATTTGCGATATCTTTCCATTCGTGTTGTTGTTTGTATTATTCTGAATAACCCTTTGTGATAAAGACTGGTATCCATTGCCTTACTTTTTTTTTTATCTTACTACTTGTAAAAGCAAAACCAAGCCTAGTAAGGTAAGTCATATTTTATAAGCTTTTACTGAGAATGTGTTTGTTAAAACAGGACTACTAAAAAAGTGTTAACTTTAAACATATAACAGAAAGAAGATCTGCTCTGAAAGTGTGGAATCATTTGAGCAGAACAGTTGCTGAGATAATTTTTTTTTTTACCATGATTTACTCAGTATATATATTACTTATATTTATACAAAACAAAAACATAGATACAAGGACTTCAGACCTTTAACCCGCCACTTCCTGGAACAGCTAGGGGCTTCCACCTCTGAAGAGACAGTTGTTGGGTCTTTAAAGAATTGGGTCTATCTTTTTCTTTTACGTCTAGATTGAAATTTTTGTCCATATAAACATATAACAGGGAAATCCAAAGTTGCATAAAGAATATATTTTGAAATATGTTTTGCCTCATGATTTCTAAATTTAGATCAGTATTATTAGTATTTTGCTTTGGATGAAGTAGTACAGCTGTATATCTTTGAGGAGATATCAGTCGCATGTCAGTATGACTTTGTCTTCTAAAGGAATTTTAAGGATAACAGTTTTTATAAGAACAAAATTATCGTTTTTGGCATTTCTTTCCATGAGAGGCTTTATTTCCAGTTTGATCACCCTCCCACTACCGATCAGTCTTCTTCATTGTCTACATCTGTATTTGCCTCTCTCCCTGTCGCCCATTTATCCTCCACTTCCAGATTGATTCTCCTAGCGCCCTATCCTGTGGCCAACAGGATTTTAAAAATTTCCACCTATGCAAGGAGGTCAGACCACTTTGGTCAAGCCTCACATTTACCCTCTATTTCAGCCCAATCCAGTATTTCTCTAAATTTCATCAGAAAGTGGATATAAGAATTTAATAAGCTGCTTTTGTTTTGTGGTGACCTTGTAGTCAGCATTCTTTATCTTCATTTTCTTTTACATTGCATTAACCCTCTCTCTGTCTGTCAGATGTCTCTCTCCCATATCTCCAGTTCAATCCCCTCCCCCCTCCTTTTTCCTTTTATTATTCCCTCTCTCTCTCTCTCTTCCTAGTAGTATTTGTAGCCATGGTATGTTTTCTGTTTTCCTGGTACCTAGGTATCCTCTAGTAATTATCCACATTAATGTAATCTTTTGATGTTTGTGTTGTCTGATACAGTTTGGGATTAGAAACATCCCTTTTTTTTTCTTTTTCTTTTTTTTTTAAAACTGTTTTCTTGGTTGAATATCAATAATAATCATCAACTGTGAATACCTTTATGAGTGTTCCTTCAGCTCTACACCATGATGTGCCCAAATTAAAGGCTATCGGAAATACTTCTCTTCCATGCCAATAACAATTGATGTGCTCTGTGAGTAGTGTGAGATTGGCCATTTTTATACTGGAATTTCATATTCAAGTGTGGTTCTCAGAGATGTAGACATTTTATTTCCATACTGTACGAAATGTTAACTTAGTTGCCAATGAATGATGTTCTATTGAATTTGTATCACTTTAGTGGACGAACGACAACAAGAAGACCTCTACATTTTTTTTCATTCTTCTATTTGAAATATATACATATATGGGTATCTGAGTACAACATTCAAATTCATTATGATTTAAATCTAATTATAAACCTCTGTATGTTATCTTTTAAATAAAAATATAGAAGTGAACGGGAAACATTACTTTAGTAGTTAAGTCCTATGTAAGCCTCCTTTTCAATTCTTGCTGAAGTATTTAAGTCTCAATCATTCATTCATTGAGAACCGACTGAGCATCCCAACCCTCCCTCCTGTCCCACATGTGGGTTTGGGGCTCATCAAGTAAGGGCTGAAAGAGCTTCTCGCGCTTGTTCATCTTCTGTCAGGCTTTCTTTTGTGTTCTGAGAAGAGGGAGTGTTCCCCTGTGAGAAACAGGCATATCCCACAATTATTTTCATTGCATGACTAAAAACACTATTGGGGTTACTATCTAGATCAACAGAGTGCTTTTGTTTACAAGGGCAGTTGAAAACCCTGGGTGGTTACTGCGATTTGCAGTTTGGGGTTGATACCCAAATGGTTGTGGGATTTTTAAAAAAATAGTTTTTGAGGAGATGATAAGTTTTGTTTTGAAAATCATCTCTCCATTAAGCCTTTTAGTTATTTTGTATACCTAGTAGTATCTATTCTCTTACTTTTAACTAGCCTCTTGTCTTACCTATTTACATGGGTGCTGAGACTGAGATGATCTTTGTAGTCTGAAAGAGCCCTAAAACACCAAATAAAACCTTAACATGAAATGACTACTTTGAAAGTATAAGTTCCCTCTTCATTCACATTGTTCTTTCAGATTCAGTTCAATAGTAGTACAACGTTCATGTTAATTACGTGAGCCAAGAACATTGGTAAAGTAAAAGTCAACCCCAGGCAGAAAATGTTTAAATCCTCCAGGCAAGAATTGGGAGAAACATTTTTTGTTGTTGTTTTTTTATTTTTGTTGTATTTTAATACTAATACTTTAACCTTTGTGGGATGTGAATCTTACTTTTGTGGAATGGATGAATAATGAAATGTAAGCACCCCTTCCCCAATAAGTTTTCATTTCAAAAAACATTGTCATAATCGTTACAAACAATTTATGCAAGCTGTGTTTTAAGAAGATAATCATTTTTTCCCCCCAAGTCATCTGTAATAATAATCATTTACCTTTTTGATTTTCTGATTGATTATGGTTGACCATTGTTGCAAATTTTCTGTCTCGGATATTAAAAACAAATGAGAATCAAGTCTACCTGTTTGCCTGTCATTTCATTAATGAATATGTGACTTTTTTTTTTTTTTTAAATCCAACAATCACTTATAAAGACGTGGTAGAGGAAAGGTTGGTGATGAGGAGATATATTTATCACAAAATATTATACATTTTCACTGAAGAGACAGCAAATAATGTACTAACAAACTCTTTAGAAGAGTCAGAGATAACAATGTTATCGGGCTAGGAAAAAAAGTACTGGGTAATACACTGGAACTCCGAGACAATGGGGTAAAGGGACCATCAATATTTTCCTGTCCTGCGGGGGGGGGGGGGGGAACCAACCCCTACCAGGCGCGTCCCCAGGCGGTGGATAGGGGAACGACCTCTAGATATAG
>JAOWAY010408372.1:0-14850 GCA_028565895.1 Goniobranchus geometricus | reverse complement strand
CTCTCTCTCTCTCTCTCTCTCTCTCTCTCTCTCTCTCTCTCTCTCTCTCTCTCTCTCTCTCTCTCTCTCTCATTTAAAAAAAAGCCGTGGTATGTATACATGGATTAGATAAGATTGTCACAAATGAGAAGGCTTGTACTGGGGCTAATGCAGTTGATTTTAGAAGAAAATTAAAAAGTCGTGTTCTTCCAGCGGTACCATAGTATTATTACATATATTGTCCTTGTAAGTTTCTACACAAATAAGTCCTCAATCCTTTTTTAAAGATCTATGACTTACACATTTAGAGACTTATAGATAGAGACAATTAATAGAGGAGATAGGGAACACTGATTACAGTCAATTATAGCAACTCTCTTTAGATAAATTTGGCTAATGTGTACAAAAGTAATTTTCTTTCTGACAGCCCAAGCATTCTTAATATTTAAGATACATCTTGGTTTCTAATGCATTCCAGCCTCAAGAATGAGGGTTCAGTATTTTTATATTCAGTAAAGAGTTAAGATGAGGATTTTTAGTGATTTACTTTATCTCAGAATAAAAGTTTCTATTGGATGTAAGGATGAGTAATTGGAGGTAAAATTAAGGTTCAATTGACAATAAAATTCACTCATTAAAAACCCATGCTCAAACTTGTAACCAAAGACACTTGGGTATTCAAGGGAATCCACTGTAAAAATAAAATTAGACCAGTTTTATATTGATTATGTGACTTACACTTATGAGAAATACAAGGCTCAGAAAGTTCTGGGCACATAGCAGTATAGGGGTACTGAGCATCCTTGAACTGCTCTGGTTGAAGCAGGGAAAGAGTTGATAGCTTAGTGGTTAGCAAAAATTAGTATGAGTTAAGACTGAAGCAATGTTTACCATACTCAGTTGAAATGTGGATGTTCTGATGGGTTTGTTTGATGCTGGCACCATCTGGTTGACAATTTTAAACCCTTTATGTTCTGTCTTAAGGTCAGGCACATTACCCAAACAGCTCACTTAGTTCCAGTGTGAATGAAGACTGAGCTAATAAGTCAGGCTGCCTTTGTCTTAAAACTGTTTTCATGCCTAAGAGAATGCAAGCCTCATTCCTAGTGTTCCATGTTGCTGTTGTATATAGGGGAAGTAAAGTGTCTTTATAAATTACAAGTGCTGTGAGCATTCTTACACCTGAGACTTGAGTGCTATATAAATGCCATCTTCTAAGATTTGTTGATTTTTTTTCCCGAAACAAGGTGAAACTAGTTTTTCTTCAAATTCTTTTTTACTTGAGTTGAGAATAGCAGTTTTCCCAGAAATGTATTTTATGCAATTCAACCATCTGATACACCTAAAAAAGTGTATGATTACGTCTGTTAATAAGATAAGAACTGGTCAGTAACATAAAATAATCTATACCATTTGAAAGGGAAAAGGCGACCTTTTTTAATGGTACCTTTAAATTGATCACATCTTACATCCATCTGCCATTATTTTTGACAACTCACTTGAGCAGTAGATTGAAATTCTCATAGAATCACATAATTGTGTCTCGTGCGATTGCACATCCTTCTCCACATCCTTCTCTCCTGATATTCTGTTTGAGCTCTGTTAATGTTTTTGGTATTGGATTGGTGTAGAATGGTACTTTAAGGTAGCTCCATAGAAAGTAAATACAAGGATTTCAATCTGGACATCAGGCGAGGAAAAGTTTGATTTTCTTGACAGAAAACAATCTCCAAAAGGGGCTCGCTAAAATTTCATGCTTGCATTTGCTATATGAGATTTAGCTCCATCTTGCATGAATACTGACTTCCCAGTGTCACTATTTTTCATTTCTAGTGCTGGCCCGAAGGTATTGAGTTTTTAACAGTGGACAGAGTTGACATTAACTATTAATCCTTTTTTCTGGAAAAAGAATGGCCCAATGACAGGATTGCTTTGAATAGCACACCACACAGTCAGTTTTCCAATTGAAAGAGGTCTTTTCATGCATTCATATGTTTGCTCTGTGGATCAAATTCTCATATTTGCTCGTTAACATACCCCAATAAGTGCAAGTGAGATTCATCAGAAAAATGACTTATTTGAAAGAAGCTCATCTCTTTCCACCTCACTCAACATTCATATACAGAAAGCTTTTCTTTTTTCTTTGTTTCTGTCTGTGACATTAGCATTTGCACTTTGTAAAAATACAAATTTAGATGTACATAAAAGATTTGATGCAGAGAACTTTTTGATGTTCCTGATTCTACAATAAATCTTCTAATGGATGTGCTAGCTGTATTGACTCTGGCTTTTCTTACTCTCTCAATGTTATCATTGGAACAAGATGAAAGAATTCTTCCACTCTTACCCAAATGCATGCCTGCCACAGTGCCATATTCAGAAAAACTTCTTGATCACTTTTAATAGTGTAGATTAACCAATCATCTATTCATTTCTCTAATTATTGAACTCAAAGAGTAGCTGCAGTTAATTTTCTTGAAGCAATGTAAATTTCAACTGCTTCATTGTCCTACATTCCATTTGGTATAACATTCTAATCTACTCTTCATAAGCTCGCTTATGATATAGGTGTCTTGCGTCATTTTTTTTCATCTTGTGTTCAATAACACAAAAATGTGTTCCTTTTGGTTCAAAATGGTGCAAACTGTTTGATTTTTGACCAACAAATAACAACTTAACAGTTACAATTGTACACTTTTTTCTGAGACACTCTGAATGACAAATGAATATCACTTTAACAAAAAATAAACTTATTAACATGTCTCCTAATGTTTGTTCTAAATTGACAGCAGTGGAAAGCATCTTAAATCGTGGTAATTCCTTTGAAATAATGGGCACAACTGTTCATGTATCACGGTTCAAAGAAGAAAAAACTTGCATTCAAAGTGAGCCCCAGGAAGACATCTCACCTGGTAAGGCTAAGAATAATTTTATGAGTTATTTTTTATGTTGAATACATCAGAGTGATTATTAAGAGTAAACTGAAAAGGAAAATAGAGTTACATGACATAGGCAAATGATACGTAAACTTTTTTTTTTCAACTCTTCAGCTTATTCTGCTCTAAACCCATAACATTGGTCTTGGTAAAGCATTTGTAAAATATTCTTTACCAAATTAATATGTAAATGATCTTTTAACCAGTTTTGACGTAGGTAGAGACAAAGATCACTTAGCCATCATGATGGAATGAAAATTATATTCTCAAATCAAGTAAGATATTTTTTTAACTGTTCATGCTTGAAATAAGTCTGCAATAGACTTGCCAGATCTCCCAAAGTCGTACGATATTTTGTCTTGTCCCTCAATTTCCCACAGATGATTGCAAATCTCTCAAAGATTTTGGACTGGTTTTGCAAACATTTTATTTGGCTGAAAGTTTTCAAAGAATCTTGTCAGGCCTTAGATTCCAAAGATTTAATTCACAACCCAGACTTACTTTAAAAAAAGTGAACTGGATTCAATGCAAACAGATTTCAAACAGATTCTCTTGCCGGCCTTGAGGATAAATTAAATCAAATCAGTTTCAAATGCTATTTGTATCAAGATAGGTTGTTTTTGTTTTTATTTGGTGTGGTTTTTTTGTGGCGGGAGGGGGATGTTATTCAGTGCTGGTTGGGCAGTAGGTTGCTGAGAGAGAGAAAGAGAGAGATGTGCTGCATAAAGTTGGCAGTGGGTCAGCATAACAAAACTATTGGTTATGTGGTAGTCGTGATGGCTCCATCCAGTACAGATGATGACATAATTTTCTAATTATTGGAATTTTGAGTGAAACCTATTTACTTGGTCATCGTAACCCATCTTGCTCAAGAGCTGGCTGTTCATGAATGTTGCTACTGTCATTGTCAACTCATGATCTGAGTCTTACCCCGCCAACAATAATGACCTCAATTTTCAGTATCAGCCTATTAAAAATTCATCCACATTTTCATCTTGTCAAAGCATTTAGGGAAATGTTCAATGAGCGCACTCCACTGATCATGACTAGCGGACTTGTAAATTTAACTGTTGTGTGCATAAAATAGATATTAGAGATCGAAATGAGAAATTATTTGACCAAGGTGCATCTTATGCATGGGACATAGCACAGGACCCAGTACGGAACCGTATGGTACACCAAAATGTAAGGGATGATCCATTGATTTGACATTCGTGATTGTTAGCAGAAAGTTAGGATCAGTCATGGCAAATGCAGCAGATGGGTGTAAAAGACAAAACAGATTAATTTTACTTTTAGGATTAGATGGAGGATGTGTGTCTGCTTGATATTAGAAACTTTCTTTAAAAATTTGCAGGTCTTTTCCTGGCAGAATGATATTTTAACGTGATATAATTTGTCTGATTCTCTTATTTAAGATCAAAATCTAGTTCAGACCACAAGTTTATCCATAAATGTAGTTTCTGCAATTCAATTATCAAAATTAATACACTAAGTCACTTTAAGTGATGTGTATCATAAATAATTGTCAGTCATTATTAAAAAATATTATTAGCAATCTCATAAATTCTTCCCTTACAAATACAGCAGTCGGTAGTTCCCTGAACAGGGAGAAGTCTTCTGAAATAATGGACAAGACTACTCATGTACCACATATGACTCATGAACATACCTGTCGTCAAGAGGACAGTCCAGAATATAGCAAAAATGGAAAGAATACCAATTGTGAGAATCAGCATAATTAAAGGATTTCTTTTCCTTTTTTTCAGGAAAATTTGTGCGATATGATTTTATAGAATTTTGAAAACAATAACATTGCATGAGAAATATGTAATTTTGGAAATATCACTTAGGTGTATATTCTATGGCCTATTTTGGTCTCCAAGGGAGAAAGAGGTCACAGTGATGTGGGCTACATCAACTGATGTTTTTTTATTACTTGTCAACAACCTTGATGTCATGACAAAGTTTTTGGGCCTTGGTCACATTTTTCACATTTTTTGGTCAAAGAGCCGAAAATTGATTGTAAATTACAAGGAAATGTATTTTTTTGTTTTATGTGTTGGTTTACCTCAAATCAGTTACAGGTGGGCACAGTGGCACAGTGGGTAGTGCGTTTGGATTGCAATTGAAAGGTCACAGGTTTGATTCCAATCAAGGCATTGGCAAGGGTCAAATTATCACTAATTGCCTCCATTTTGCAGCACTGTTCCCACAGCTGAGACTCAGTTTTCAGCGAAAAGCCAAAAGACCCATTTCTCATCTGGGATGAACAGGGTGGTAGTTTTGTTGTTTGGTTTTGCTTTTTTTTTTGTTTTTGTTTCTTTCTTTTTTTTAATCATTCAAATAGATAATTACTTGAAAAAATGCTTATTTTGATTTTAAAAAGAAAAGGTCATTGCCAACAGATTTTATTGAAATGTCTCCTTAATTTTTGTCTTACAGTAACAGCAGCAGTTGACCTCTCAAAATGGTCAAACTCTTCACGATCAATGGACAAGGGTGTTACTGCACCCAGCTTAAGAGATAGCAATAGTAACACCTTCCATCGAGATGAGATTCAAGAAGAGAGCACACATAAAGAGATGATTCCTTGTAAGCATCAACATAATTTAGAATTATTTTCCTTCTTTCAGAAACGTTTATTATTTTAAAGTTTTATGAAAACTTTATTTCAATGCACATGGATATTTCTAAGATTTCCCCTACAACAGCAATGTACAAAGATAAAGAGCCACACTTACAGTGTACACATAGCGCTCCTGAAATCAGAAATTGAAATGGCCATAAACTCAAGTAGATACTTATTATACACTCACTTCCAAAATAAAACTTCACACGTACATCTTTACCAAATTATCAAAAGAGTGTTGTAGGCACAAAAACGATATCTGGTCAATTCAAAAGAGCATTCATTTCTCAATTGAAGAGCAGAAGTTTAATTCACGTTGGAGTAATACAAGTGCTTAATGCTCGATGAAACTGCTTTAATGGGCAAAATGAAAAATGAGAAACAATACAAATTTTCCAATAAAAACTTCACACTAAGAGTCAATAATGTAGTTCATATCTTGTGTGGGCTCCGCCTGCACTGATGACCGCTTGACATCTGCGCCTCAAAGAGTCGATGATACAAGTAATTTTGGCTTGTGGAATGGCGTTCCAGGCGTCCGTCAAACTCTGAAGAAATTGGATGCTGTTGTGGGGACGGGGCTTCAGTGCGTTGACCTGCCGCCCCAGAATGTCCCAAACATGCGCAGTTGGGTTCAGGTCGGGAGATGTAGCAGGCCATGAATGGAGGACGTTTATGTTCTGGTTTGTGACATAGTCTTGAGTGACCCTCACCCGGTGAGCTGTGACATAGTCTTGAGTGACCCTCACCCGGTGAGCTGGGGTATTGCCTTGTTGTAGGATGAGCCTCTGATTACCCTGGAGGAAGGACGTAGCATGTGGCATTCCACATCATTGGCACCCGTCATTGCTACAGGCACAAATACGAGCTCTGTCCGGGGATCTCATGAAACACCACCCAATACCATCACCTACCCGTATCCTCAGTTTGGAACTTCATCGATGCAGTGGTCTCGAAACCGTTCATCCTGTGGACGATACCCGTGCCTCCTACCTTCATGGCAACCAATTACAAACCTCTATTCGTCCGTGAAGAGACTCTACTCCACTTCTGTCTGGGCCATACAACATGATTCCCAGTCCACTGTAAACGGGCCCGTCTGTGATGGGGACGTAGTTCGATGCGTCTACAGGTGTTCTCACCCTAAGGATGATGCTGATGGTCGTGGTGGTAGTGGTGGTGGTGGTGGTGATGGTGATAATAGAAGTGGTGATGGTGGTGGTGACGATGGTGATGCTACTGACAATGATAATGAAAACTATTTTCATACCTTATATCATGTTCACGAAGTCAACGAATTACTGTTTGGGTGCTAAATGGTGGAAGTCCCGGCATGGTCTGGGCTGTTTGAGAGGCCGTCTGGAACCTGTTCCGTAAATGAACCACGCGCCTGTATGTGTCCTAGTGTTAAAAAAGAACTTGCATGGTGATCTGTGACCTCCCTGTTCTAGGCATGTCCTTTGTTGTTCCAGTAGTTTCAGACCTAGTTGTAAGGCTGTAAATTGTGCGCTTCCTGGTATAAAACATCCTGACCACCCTATTCACGAAAACAACCGCTTCCAGGTGCCCTAGAGCACGACCTCGCCCATCAGCACTGAGGCGTGGCATCGTGTAAATGAACAAAATCTAGTTTTGTCTAATTTTTCAAGCCAAATTAGGTGAAAATGCGACTGCTTATACAACAACTCTTCAATACCTTTTCTGAGTTATAAGGTAGAGTACTCATTAAAACAAAAACCAACCCACAACACACCCAGATTTAACAGAAAAGGGTAAATAAGTCAAAACATACATAATCAGTAGAAGTAATTGAACTCAACTCACAATGTCATTAAGACTGTCAAAACAAAGTAAAAAAAATTATTTTACGTAATGTATCGACGCTATCAAGTTAAGTTTTTATTTCACTGAAATATACACAGTCAAAAAGTGTGAAGTTTTTTTGGGAAGTGAGTATATAACAAATGGAGGAAAGGGAATCAATGTGTATCAAAGTTGTGCAAAAAGATATGGAACTAAGGACAATGGCCAACTGACTGGAAGAGAGCAATCCTAATACCGGTGCCAAAGAAAGGAGATTGACAATTATGTTACAAGTATAGAACAATATCACGGATCAGTCATGCAAGTAAAGTACAGCTGACCGTATTTATGAAGAACACTGAAAAGAAGTAAGAGAAAGAAGTGGGCAATACTCATGCAGGATTCAGAAAGAACAGACGAACTAGAGGCCATATTTTCAATCTGCACATGATTATTCAGAAAGGAAAAAAAGGGGAAGTAAACGCCAACCTCCATACATCTATCTTTCATTGACTATTCAAAGGCATAAACCACAATAAAATATGGCAACCCTCAAAGAAAAGAATTTCCATCCTGACAAATGGGCCTAATCAAATGTCTCTGTGAAGGTCAACAGTCAGCAGTACAACTAGAATGTGGAACGACAGAATGGTTTCCTGTTGCGAAAGGAGTAAGACAAGGTAGCATGTTGTTACTCCACCTTTTCAGTTTTTATACAGAAGATATAATCAGAGATATGGAGCATGAACCCAAAAGCAAAAAATACGGTGAACTAGCAATACAGTCAAAAGAGACTTGCCATCTACTTCTAGCCCACAACATTGAAAGGGCTTGAAAACCATATTCTGTAAGAGAGCTCGGTGAGCAAAAAGGATCATACCTGAATGTGAAAAAGACCAAAATCATGAACATAGAGAAGTGCAAAGAAGGGTCCAGAATATGAATAGAAGGAGAAGAAATAGAAAGGATGAACAGCTTCGAGTAGGGGAGTCAGGATAGGAGCAAATGAGAAAACTACTTCATAAATAAGAAGACTGTCAATGGCAACAATGAAATACAAGTTGGCTACTTTATGGAAGGTGCAAAATACAAATACCAAATTGAGAATCTTACATAGCACTGTAATCCCCAGGGCAACATACAATTATGAGGTGTGGATTATCATTAATGCAGATACCAAAAAGATCACTGATTTTGAAATGAAGTGTGCTGCAGGAAAGTGTTGAGAATTCCTGGACACACACAAAAAAAAACAACAACCAAGGTAAAAACTCACAAGAATTAGCATTAAATCGACAATGCTATTACAGAAAATTATTAGACTAAAACTCAAATACTTTGGCCATATCAGTCGCCTTTAGAGAATCAAAAAACATATTTTGAAGGCAAAAGTCGGAGGCAGGAGGGGAAGTTGAGGACAAGTGAGAAGATATTAACAAGATTTAGAAAAATGGCTCAGGACAACAATAATACAAGCAGGCAGACTGGCAGACAATCGGTGATATTCCACAGAATGGTTCATGAGGCAAAGGATAAGCTAACAGAGATGGAGATCCATGAAAGTGAGACAGATTAAGAGCATTTTTATTTCATTTTCTTTTCCTGCTCTTAGGTTCCATTGAATTGAAATAGAGCATTACATTTTTTTTTCAAACTTCAGTAGATTAAGGAAATCTAATCTCTAAAGATGAGACTTGAAAAACCTGGATTTACAGATGATTGTAGATTTCTATTGTTTCCACTGCTCCTGCTGCTTTTACTATTACTGCTGCTGTTACTACTACCAATACTACAACGTATATTAATACTACTACTGCTGCTGCTACTACTTCTACTACTCCTAAATGTAGTCAGGTGCTACTGTTGGGTGTATAAAAGGAAGTAATTGAAAAATACAACAGATTTTTTAACTCAACCATAAAGATGGGACAGGAGTAACAAATCTGACAGAAAAGAAAGTGATCCTGAATTTTATTCATTTGAATAGGTTATACAATTTAAAATTGCATCAGACTCAGTCATAAGAAACGTCATATATATTTGGAACTAGAGCGAGATGGACAGTTTTCTCAACAGATGTCATAATTTGGTTTTCAAATAGAAGTCTGATATGAATGTATAATAGACCCATTCACCTGGTTTGTTCGAACTGTAAATGTAATCCATAACAAAGGCAGATAAACAAATAAATCACATGCAATCCATAACAAAGGCAGATGAACAAATAAATCACGTACTGTTGTTTCACTTTTTGAAAGCAGGAGTAGTCTCACCAAGACACATGGCTAGCTCTCTTACCGTCTACCCCCACCAACTTGTTTGTCAACACAGTGGACATTAAGTAATTTGATAGCCAATGATCTTAATGTCTAAATATACTTGCTGCTGGTAAGGCTTGACTTGGCTATTGGCTTATTAACCTTTAGATTTCTTGCAAAGATAATGCTTCAATAAGTGATCAGATGTGAGAGTTATGACCATGGATATTTTTTTTTTTTTTTGCAAATCTTCGGTTGTAGTTTTAGGACACTCTACAATGCCTGGTGATGTTCATGTTGGTGCTATGCATCTGTATGTATTGAGTACAACAAAATAAAACAGATTATTTAACATTTTAAGTCATCTGAGAATCAATCTGGAGTTTACAAATGGATAAAGACCAAAAAAAAGATGCCATAATTAAACAGCAAAAGAAAAATTACAAGTGCATCTCTTGCTGTGAACAAAGTGCATACATGGTAAGTATGAATGGGGAAGGTATATTGAAACAAAAATCCTTCCCTGAAAAGAAGACAGTATGCTGCTTAATTCAAATAATTCACAGTACAGTGAATGATGGTTTTCTGTTCAAGTGGCTTGCACTGTACTGCTAATGTTGTCACCACTGCTTATGCTGCTGCTTCTTTTGCTATTGGCTGGGTGGAGTGAAGAAAATGATCTAATTACTTCACTCCAAGTGCTCAACTTCAACTTATCAGTGCCAGAATTAGAACCATAAACCTTTCATTCTATAATCAAAGACCCTCCATTTTAATTTAGCAAACACTGTTGAATGCAATTCAATTATCTTACTTTACAACCATTTTGCAGCTGAGATTGACACAAAGCAGTTAAAAACAAGGAAATTGAAAGTTGAAGGTCTCCCACCAAGTATAACAGAAGGTCGCCTAAAATCGAAGTTTGCGAATACACATGGACAAGGAGGTGGCCCTATTGAAAGCATCTCTTTTAGTCAGGACTCCAGATCAGCAGTTATTACATTTGAGAACAGTGATGGTAATAAGTTTTCTTGTTACAATTAAATGTCCTAGAGATGAAAAGAAGAAGATCTTTAAGATAAATGAAATTGCTCATGACGTAGATAATTTTGAGTTTAAACCTGCTTCCAGATATTCTTATGTACATTGTGCTCTAACCAATAAATTTAAGGTGGTACAATTATTTCATTACAAAACAGTGAAACCTTGGCTAGAATTAAAAAAAATTTTTTAAGTTTGAAACACAGAATGTTGAGAAATATTAATTCATTCATAACTGCCATGGATAAAGGGCTCTGTAAATCAAATCATTTGCAAAGAAAATTAATTTTTGATTCTTTGATTTTTTATTTCATTGAAAATCTTGACCATTACTGTTTGAGTCCTGGTAAGATGACAATTTTACATTTATTTTGATATCAAAAGTATTTACACTTTCTCAGGACATTGAAGATGGATGGAAATAGATGGCTTGAATGAAACCTACTGAGGGGGATGGGACCTGGAAAGTCAATTTTTGGCCAAAAGATCCATTTTGGGATTTTTATGTGTTCATCAAGAACTATAAATTCTCTTGAAGATTCAAGTAAATTTGAGTGAATTGAGTGCATAATTCATTTTTAACGAATATTTCAGAGAGGGGGTCCTTTGATTTGTGTATCAATTTTGGAGAAAAAAACAACTTCGTCTCTCAAATAGTGCCTGAACACGCCTTTCATACTGCCATTAGGCTAGAATGTTTGGTATCATATTTCTGCTCTTACACTCTGCCTCCATAAGCAGCAAAGCCAGAGACTATTTGCTGTTTATGAAGCACAGAGGAGAGGGAGAAGTGTGGGCTCTACAAAATTCTTATAAGCATTTTCATCCAATCGTGCTGTCTCAGCGCAGTAAAGAGGCATTCCCGTGCCTGAAAAGATTGCTGCAATGTTCAATTAGCTTCCTGCCCATCTAGTTGCTGTAAAGAAATCCATCAGCACTAGCATTGGAAGACATGCTTGTAGGCTGAGCACAAAAAAGGAGCAAGCAACCCCTCAAAATTGAACTCCAGACTACTTATAAAGCATATAAAGAATGAAAAAGAGAGCTCAGACTCTGGCAAAAGACTGCAGGAAGGCAGAGGAAGAGGAGAGAGGTCTGGCTTCGACATGGTTACGTTTTGAAGTCTCTTTCCAAGTTTTTGTGGTGTTTCCTGAAGTGTTTCATCATATTTTGTCTTTAATTGCGTTTTTCTTGAAATGCTGATTTTTGGACTGTATCATAGATTTTCTATTTTGTTTGTGAAGATATCCTCATGAAATTTTAATTTGAATGTTGCTTGGACCAAAACACAAAAATGATGAGAACTTTTTGATATGTGTCATACTTTTGTGAAAAAACTTGAATTTTTTTGTATTATTTCTTTGGCATTTTGTGAAACATTTTTATGCACTTTTTTCAAAAATTCACACTCCTGAAACTTTTATATGTAACCAAATGCGTACATGAGAAAATGTGGAAGCCTATCATATTTGAAAATGTGAGAAAGTTTGTATGGAAATCCAAGATGGCCACCATTTCCATGGCAATCAGAAGGGCAGAAGAAAAAAGTCCCCATTTATACCTTTATATAAGTAAAATGGATGTAATGGAGTAGGAAAATATTTATTTCAGAATCCCCCTCCCCCTCCCTCCCAAGACAGTAGTGATTGGCTATGTGTCTGCTAGCTATCTGGCCATTTTGCCTAAGTGGCCGTTTAGCACAAAACAGAATTTTTTCTTTTTTTTTTTTTAAAAAAGACCTCTAAGTGGCCGGTTCAAAATGAGGAATTTTGCCTAAGTATCCATTTTGCCCTGCGTAAGTCTCATCCTACTCAACAATATTTGTTTTTAATTCCTCAAACTGTACTCATAAAGTTGAATGAATGGGTGATTGCATTATCTGTTACAGTACAGTAGGCAGAATAAATTAAGGGCCTGATGTGTCCAGTACATGTTAAAGATAGGCCCCACATTCTTTGCATTAGCTATTAGGCCATTGCATCATCACAATGGAGACAGCAGACATTTTACTTTTCACCCATTTCTATTAGTTGAAAATTTGTTTAACATTGCAGGCCTATGTGATTTTAGCCAATCGCCTTTTGTCTATCCTTCATGACCACCTCTTCCCTCTGTTTCTTCACCCCCTTATGATTGAAAGAATTACATGCAACATTTTGACTCCCTGCGTGTTTAACATTGTAGGATTACGTAATTTAGGCCATTTTTGGCTGTGCTTAGTGACCGCCCCTTCCCCCTCATTCACCTCCTCATGAGATTGAAAGAATTGTGAGCGTATCATCTCTGGTCATGCTGGTGACTTAACCTGACTGGCTGAGGTCTCTGTCAACTAATTGGTGCTAAATGGCTGTATGGCTGTAATAGTATCTGCAGTTTATAGCTTTTACATCGACTTGGAAAGACAGAACAACTTGTGTATGCCCACTTTTCCTTTCTATTGTTTCTGATACATGTTCATAAAATAATGTAATCATCGTGAACCTTTCCAGTCAATCAACATTTCAGTTTCACAAAGTCAACATGTCCAGCACATGTAGTGATTTGGTCACCAAAAAAAAAAAAAGAAAAAGAAGAGAAAAAGATGCCATTGAACAAGCACTATGAAAGCCAAATTTCACAGTAATCAGCAAATTGTTTGCCTTAGATAGTTGAGGAAAAGATACCACTACTTGTGGCAGCCTGTGGGCATCCTCCATGAACAAGATTATCTTCCTGAAAGTCTCCTTTCGGCTAAGTGTCCGTTTGGCAGTTCGGGCAGACCGTACACATAGCCAATAACTACTGTATCTTTAAAAAGTCCTTTTTTAATTAAAAAAAAATTTAAGTATCCATATTGAATTTTGTTGAATTTCATGGCCTGCATTTTTCTTTGGATATTTGTCATGAAAAATGATGAAAGATGAAGCCTGGCCTTGCACAAATGAATGTCACCTAAAAAATAAATTTTCAACATAATAGCCAGTTCCCATTATTCAGCATTGAATCACTACAGTGCAAGAAAATGGGTGTAAGAAATCACAGAAATAAGCCTGTAATAAAGTTTATTTTGTGATCATCATTAAAGGCAGAACATTGTTTTCTTTATATTTTCTATTAAGGAATTTATTTTATCAACAGCTGTGGATCTTGTCCTGGATCATGGTAAATCCCGAACAATATTGAAGACTATTGTATCATTGTCAGCTCTCTATGACGACTTTGAAGACATAATAAATGAAAACGAGGGCACAGGTAAAGAAAACAGTGGCAAGGAATTTTCAAGAGAAAATTTTCCTTGTTCCTTCATGAAATCCACTTTTCCTCCCTCTTTGTCAAAATGCCCCTTATTCTATTAACTTAATATTTTCACACGTCAGTATTAAAATTGTATTTATCTGTTGCTCTGCTTCAATCATTGCATTACCAAGTGTTATATTTTTATCGTAATTTTATTAGGCTTCCTTCATAGAACATTGTTGGGAGGTTTGTTTTTTTTTTTATTTTGTTTGTGTTTTTGCCTGAAGGTCATAATGACATGGTTCGTATGGGTCCTTAAAGGTCCTTAAAAGTCCTTATAAACCAAAATGGGTTTTTAAGGCCTTAAAAAGTCCTTATTTTTCTGAAAAAATGAAAGAAGTTCTTAAAAATGTCCAAAAAGTCCTTAAAAAGAGGGAGTAGGATCGAGAAAGGGTGCATAGAGCCTTTGCCGGCTGCATCGTAATTTTTTTTTATTTCGGACATGGCCGCCGCCATGGTCAATGGGTTACTCAACACTTTGAATTTATAACTATACGAATGATCGTACCTACTAGGCCTAGCGGCTTTTTCATTGCCTGCATTTTGGCCATTCGGGCTTTTTTTTTCCACATTGTCGCGACCCGATCTAAAAAAAAATAAAAATAGCCGACCTCTGCTGTAGTGAGCATCGTTCAGTATCGGACACCAGCTTTCAGTAGTCGAATCATTTTATGTTTTGAAGCATAATTTGCTGCATAATTATACAGAGGTCGGGCCAAATCTACAGGTGCAGTTGACCGGATATGCATTGGTGCAAAGTTTGTCGGTGGTCGACATGTCGCGGCCATTTCAGATAGCAAGACTTGCTTCGACAGCTTGCGGCCAGTTCATGGCTTTGGATCTGTGTGTGTATGTATGTATGTATGTATGTATGTATGTATGTGTGTGTGTATGTATGTATGTATGTATGTATGTATGTATGTAT
>JAOWAY010408371.1:7942-21563 GCA_028565895.1 Goniobranchus geometricus | reverse complement strand
ATGTCGTATTAACTTGTGATAGATTACAATCATTTTTCCTGTCAATATACATGTATTACCCGCTACTGAAGGAATTTATGGCTGTGAGTGTCGAAAATTTTCGACAGACTAAAATGGCGGTGGATGGTGATGTTGCTGATAACGAGGAAACGAGTGAGGCAGAACAATGGAATCACAATATGAATTTGGCAAAAATATCTGGAAAAGAAATGAAAAAACGCATGGGTGAAATGCATGGACTGATTGCACCGAATATGAGTTATTTTATTTCTAAAGAGCGGTACAGACCAAACACAGTACATATATCTTGTTATATACCAGTAATGGTAAATGGACAATGTAATGTCTATACGAATGTTTCGGTGACACTAAAAGATCTCTACATACTCGAACACGCATCGGTAACAACGCGTGAAATGAGTCGAGGGAAGAGAATGCCGCTAGTGAAGCCACCTCCATTTTCTGCTCCCGAACTAAGTACATCGACCTCGACGACAACGTCTGCAAAGACTAGGATAACTCCAAAATTATTGCCTATGACACAAGAACATCAAAAAAGAAATAATAAAAGGAAAAGGGATTGGAAAGACGAAGGAAAAGCAGCCGGCGGAAGAAAAAAACCCATAGAAACAAACGCGACAATAATGCCAACTGGATTGATGGCCAGACGAATGCGAAAAAATACCCGGGAATGGAAAAATGATAATAATGCAAGTCAGGAAGAAGAAGAAGAAGAAGAAGAAGAGGAGGAAAGGATACCATCAACACCTAGAGTGTCGCCAATTGAAAATAAACAATCGGTGGGATCTAATTTAGTGTCCCTAACTTTTAGAAATTTGTAAATGCAAAAGAAAAAAAAAACAACAATATTTTTTCTAACGTGGTGTGTATTTTTTATTTCTTAGAGTGTAACCAATGCATTGGCAGTATTTTTTGGTCCCGATGAAGCTGACTTGGAAAAAGGAAAGGAAATGAATGAAGGTGATAATGATAAAAATAGTGATGATGATGATGATGAGGCTGATAATGAAGAAGAGCATGTGAATAATGTAACCGTTTACGGAGATGTGATATTTGATTTGTCGCATTTACCAGAAGAACATGTTGAAACATTTCGTACTTATTGTGGGCAACCGTATTCTATGGTAGCTCATTGGTGTGTCAATGCAGTATGAGTAATCCTTTTTTCCTTTGTTATTCTCGTGCAATTGTTTTATATGATGATAAGCCATATTTCTGTTATTTAACGCACTATCTCTGTGTTGTAACTACCACCCCTCTATTCTATGTTCTGTATTGTGTATGCAAGACAGGGAGAAAATGTGGGTGAAAGTGGGAGGTGGAATTGTCTGTCGTGCTTTGGGCTGATTTATAGTAGTGTCACGTGATTGGGATTTAGTGATCCGGTTTCTCCCTTTCCCCCTCTCTTTTCCTTCACCACACGTACTGCCTTCTCGCTCTTATCTCTGTATCTATTTGCAGAGTGAGAGTGTAAACACGACAACGGGGGAAAGTGGTATATAAGGTGAGAAAATTTTATGACAGGATCATATTTTAGTTAGGGTTGTAGACTCTAGCTGCAAATAATACCGAACCTACAGAAAATTTTTTTCTTTTCGGGGCGAGCATAATTTTGTGAGCCTTTGTAATTTTTTTTTGGACAGAAGATATATGGATAGGAGAAGAAGAAGAAATCCTCTCGTTGACAGACACAGTGGACAGACGATTGAAATTGTTGTTTATTTCGCAGCATTTGCTCTTACACTTCTCTTGTGCACCGAATATTACAGAAGACGAATAGAAACGTGCAACCGAAAAGGAATTGAATCTTACGGGCAAAAAGACAGCAACCGAAATGATGAAAACGTCCCACAAAAGAAAATTGCAACGGGTTGGCGTTGGCAATGGTGTAGAGGAGCATGGGAAGGGTCTCTCTTTCGTTGGAATCGAGACACCTGTTACACCGTTGACAGGAGATAGCAAAACGAAAACAATGATTGATATGACGAAATTGGAAGCGATGTTGCATGATCAAGACGAAGTTATGATGATTACGAAACAGGATAGGAAGGTTGAAAAGAAACAACCAATCATTGCGAATGCAACCGTTACGGTAATAGATGATGATGACACTATAGAAACAGAAGATCCAGAAAGCGATAGAGATGATGCAGATATGAGTGAAAATGACGCAGAAGATAATGATCAGCACACAAACCGGGAAAAGACACTGATGGCAGAAGAAATGTTAAATACCGGGCCTGACGGTCCGATGCGTGGTATGATCGAGGCGAGACATAAGAAATACCCAAATCTGATAGGATTGAACGTTTGGGATGTCGATGGAAACATTAGATGCCTACATCCATTTTGTAATATGTTGTGTAAAAGACAGAAATTGGCAACTTCAATGGTCGCGAAAAATTTGTCCAATTTAAATTACAAAGGAGAAGAACAGAAAACGTTCGGACACATGTGTCAATTTTGCGGATTTTGGTATCCGACTTTTATGGCACTATTGAGTTTACGCCCATTTCTGAAGGGCTTGACCAGCAATCGGGAAGGGGTGATCATGCTGTTGCAAGCTTTTGACACATTTTGGTTACCGATTGAGGAATATGAAAAGATGTTGAATATGGAACAATACCAACTATGGCAAAAAGCAACAAAAGATGGACAAAAATTACCAACAGCACAACGTTTTTTGGTGGGAACAAATGAATGGATGACGAAGAAATTACACGCAGCATTTCGTGTTGGTATTTTAATGAATACCAGTGGATTCAAAGGCATTTCGAACAATTTGATTGTCAAAAATAATATGGGACCGTTTGGGGTGTCGTATCGCGGTAATGACACACGAATGACGCAGACCAAAGGGACTGACGGTGAGAGAGCTGTTTATCTATCCAACCGATATCGTTTTCATTTTAAACAGAAAACGATGGAATTGGACGGTGATTTTACAATAGCGTTCCATGAAGCCATGTTGAAGAGGTTTGTGCAGACATATAGACGTGAAAACATTTTGTTGTTTGTACTGTTGCATAAGTGTCATGTGGTTACACATACTTTGCCATACATTTCATTTTTAATGTGTCTATTTCTTTTATCTTTCCTCAGTTTTGTATGGAAAAATATTGATTTGTTGAATCCGCAATGGCAGAAAATGATGAAAGATCCTGGAGTACTGTTGCACACCCTACCAATGCGTAAGAAACGCCCTGCTTCGAAAAATAAAGAAGACAAACAGGATTTTGCAAAACAATGGAAAGGCGATTCTCACAGCAACAAAACCCACAAGAAGTCTATGCGACAGATTTTGGGATTGGCATAAACAAGCATAACATTGTATGGATATTAATCGCGGTCAACGTCGTCGTGGTCCTCGCGGAAATATACAAGAAAGAGCGGGAGGAGAAGAAAGAAATGAAGTAGATTTACGCAGACGAGAGGAACAATTGCAAAGAATTTTCGAAATTGAACAATTGGGAATATCCCTGCAGAGACGTGGTACGGATACATATCAAGTGGAATTCAATTTTGAAAGAGTGTTACCCGCAAATTTTAACGATGCTTTACGCAGATCGTTAACTGTAATTGATGAATTATTAGATCTAGAATTAATACGGACAGAACACGGATATTTAACAATTCAACCAGCAATATCTTACTTTCTGGGTGATGGTACAACATGGGGTAGACGACAATATCACAATAGTTTTGTAATACCCGTTGCAGAAGGTCGTGATAGACAACAGGAAGGAGATGATTTTTGGCAAAGACGATTCGACCGTGTACAAGATTATTGGCACGTGATAGATCAATTGATTGTTGATGCGTTGGAGAATCCTTTTGTTGGTTCTGGGCGGGAGTATGATGGGGAATTGATACATTTTGTACCACAAACAGTTGTAGCGGTAATTATTCGTGGCATATATTGGATAGCCGATGAAGTCGACGAGGATTACTTACGTGATCGTTACGAATATTTGGAACAATTAGCGGAAGAAGAAGCCGCTGAAGCTAGAGCTTATGATGAAGAGAATGATGATGATGAACCGCAACCACCTGATGAGGAAGAAGAAGAGGACGACGAACCGCAACCACCGGAAGAAGAAGAAGATGACGAACCCCAACCGCCTGAGGAAGAAGTAGATGAAGAACCTCAACCCCCAGAACGAGCAGAAGACGTACGCCGCCGTGTATTACGGTACTTACCACATCGTGTAGGTCGATTTGATTTCTTGCGCGAGCAAATAAACCGGTTATTTCAACGGCAGGAACAACAACAACAACAACGACGACAACAGCAACGGCGACGTGAACGCAGATTACCCGCTCGTTTCAGAACAGGAGAGTGGATTATGTAAACACTCCAAAAAAAAAAAAGAAAATGAAATTTTTAGAAAATGTGAGTTTCCCATTGACGGATGCCTTCGATTTACACGTGTTATTGTGGTTAAAACTCAAACAAGATAAACCACCCATTTCGTATTACACGAAAAGTTACGTATATGGCAAACAATGTTTAGTCGTGGAAGAAACTGAAGATGAGAGAAGGGTACAAACTTTATTGTCTCGATTTCCATATTTACCTTTTGAAGATTTGATTCTTGCAGGCTTACCATTTTATGTATTGGACTTAGAAGAAAGAGCTTGTGTGGTCAATCGCGCCAATGTGGAATGGGGGATTGACATACCGGATACCCTACAGGCGTATAAGTTTATTTATCATAGCGACCGGAGAGCATGGTATTTAGCCCAAAAATGTATTGTGAAAACGAAAGATGGAGAAGATTGTGTTACTTGTACGATATGTGATAAGTTTTTTCCAAACTTACTCGAGAAATGTCAACATATGAAAAATGTCCATAATGTACAGGTGGATATGTGCATTACCGATAAAGAATGGATGCGATTAGACGATGAAGCAGATGGTAATGTGGAAGGACATGAAGGGGAAACAATCGATCATGGAGATCCAACTTTGTGCTATCCAATTAATCCTCGTCGGATATCTGTGCAGAAAATTAAAGACAGTTTGCAGAAAAAACGATTTGATATCGGATTTGATTTCGAAACGTACCAAAACGATGAGACCGGACAATTAGGTGTGTGTGTTGTGGGGTTATATTTTAATATAGCACAAGTACAAGGCATTTTATCCGAATCGCGATATAAATGGTTGAAACATTTTTTGTTGGTGGATTTACAATGTCATTATGGTTACATCCCTTTTTGTCATGATTTTATCGATGGTCAACAAATTATATCCTATGCTGCTTACGATTATTCTGTCAATTGTCATGCACAATTATTGCGAAATTTTGTTGACATTCTGAAACATTTGAATGATTTTTTTAAACCATTACATATAATCGTTTCTTTATTGGGTTTTAACAATTCGGGTTTTGATAATTTTCTTGTACTGGATTATTTAATGCAGAAGTATAAAAAATATAGATTCCGCTATGTGGAAAAAGGTGGTAAAATCTATAAAATGTCTGTTAATGATATCGTTTTTTGGGACGTATTTCGGTTCAATGTGCCTATGTCACTGGATGCAACAGCCATAGCAGAATGGGGAGACAAATTTAAAAAGATAGTGTTTGATGTTTCAAATATAGACGGTTATGTCTACGGACAGGACCATGTTGGAATGACCCAATGTGCAGAATATTGTTCAAGGGACGCAATGTTGGTTTTATTGTTGTGGTATCAACGAGAAGAACGATTTTTGCAATTGTATCGTGATTTATTAACACTATTACCGACCCAAATGCAAGCAATCTTACCAATGCAATTTGATGTCTTACAAACATCTTGTACGTTACCAGCTTTGAGCTGTACATTAGGCAACTTATTTGTAAAACGGGAATATATTCCTATTGGTGATGCCCTGGACATAGTCTGTAAATGCAAATTGGGAGGAATTGTTCGTGTCGGAATGAGTGGGATCGATCGGTGTGTTAATGCAAATGGAGAGAATAATGGATTGTATCAGCAGTTGGATTTATCTACCATGTACGGTAATGTACTGCAACAAATGCTATTCCCAACAGGATGCTTTTACCCATTACCTCAATCCAAAATAACGGAAATAAATCATTTCTTAGAAGCGTGTCTTCACGGTGGATTTTCTGACCGTCCACCTTATACGGACATTTTTCCTGCTTATGGTTATTTTCGATTTCACCCTCATACGGACGATGTTCCAACATGTTGCCCGATTGTCTGTTTAATCGAGGGATGGGGAGTAGAAACAAACCAAAAAATTAGTGCTTACACTGAATTATTTGCCACAGGTGATACCGATGGAGTGTACATGACGGTAATGGATGCGTGGATCCTAGCGCAAAATGGTTTTCGGGTCGTAATGGACGATAAGAAAGTAGGAATAATGCAGAGTCACGAATGGACAAATCCGTATGGAGAATTTATGACAAAAATATTGTCGGAATCTGCTCGCTTGAAAGTGACTGGTGAAAAGAAACTCCGAGAAACGTATAAAGTAACGGGTAACGCGTATTTCGGCAAAAAGGGTCAAAATCCGAATATCAATAATCAATCGTATGTTCCAGCACATTGCGTACAATCATTTATCGAGTCTGGCCAGGCTATAACAGTTTGCGGTGATCTACCAACAGCGTGTTTAGACTTTTCAGAAAAAACCGGATCGTATTTCGTTTCTATACCGCGTGATTTGATTCAGAATAAAACCCCAACACACATTGCCGTGCACGTGTTGGCGGGTTCTCGCTACATGTTGAGTAGTTTTTATCGCCAATTCGATTGGCAGCGACAATTAAAAATTCCTTTGACAGAGCGGGTGCATATCAATTACAGTGATACGGATTCCATTCGCGTGTGGTGTGCAAAAGACGAAGCGCATATTTCCAACAAGGTCGTGCGCGATCTATTACAAAATAATCCCACCGCATCCGTGTTCAATGCGAAAACGTGTAAATGGGAAAAAATACAATTCACTGTAGAACATGGTGATATATGTTTTGTCGTCAATTTAGGGAAGAAATCTTACTTCGTGAGGAAAATAGATGGGCAAATAGCATTCAGCGCTAAAGGACAAAATAAATACGTTCTAGACGAAGAGGATTACGTTGCCGTAGCTTGTGGTTCGGGTGGAGCCGAAACCCAAAATGCGCGGAGTACACAGCGAATATCTATGGCTAGACAATGGGGAAAATCAGCAGCTACCAATCAGTGTACAGGAATTAAATTCGGTAACCTCACCAGGGAGTTCAAATCGTCCATAGTCGTTGCTAAACCACACTACAGTACGACGACTGCGCATTACTACGGTCCAGCCATAGACAAAAGCCAATTACGTTTGTGTGCAGATCCCAAGAGATGGGGGACACCGGAAAAACTGAAGCGTTGTCGACTGATAGATCGATATTGAAAACTATCCCTGGTTATGGCATTATACCTATTCTTGGAGTAGCAGGATCTGGGAAAACTATGACTGCTGTTACATTAATCAACCTCTTTTTCGGACATATGGATCGTGTACGTATCGTGTGTTTGAATATGCCCACTACGTTTAACAAGGACGTTTTCATAATGAAAAATGTGGACGTGTACCATTCTTTTGAGAAAAAAGATTTGGACTTGTTGATGGGTGAACATCAAAGGATGGGACATGGGACCAAGATGATTTTATTGTTTGACGATGTACAGGCTTTGCCGCGTTATGTATTGATTTGGCTCGAAATGATGAAAAACGTTGCTCGACACAAGAATGTTTTGATTTTCTTGCCTACTCACAGTTTGACTGGCACTACTCATGATATGAAAAATGTATTAACCAGCGTTGATTTATTCGTAGTGACTGCTGATGACCGTAACAAAAATGTTTTGAGTCAGGCCGTAAATAAACGATCTTTAGGATTACCAAAGACTATTTTCGAGCTGATATCAGCTCTATCACCACCATTGTACCGCTTTTTTATTGTTGATGTGGGTAGGGAGAAGGTATACGATGACACTATGGCCCTGTTAAAATATACGTAATGTGTCAAATATTACTTTTTTTTTCTGGTGGCATTCTTACTTGGTGATGGGATATTTTCTGATTGTCAGTTACTTGCATTTAATGTGTTATATGATACGTATTTGGTGATGGAATACTTCCTGATTGTCATGTACTTGTATTTGATATGCTATATGATACGTATTTGGTGATGGGATATTTGTCATTTACTTGCATTTGATATGCTATATGATATACGTGATGTGTCAAATAATACATTTTTTTTTTTTTTGTGACATTCTTATCTGGAGACGATAAACATTATTGATATTGCTTGTATGATGGGATATTTCCGGATTGTCATTTACTCGTTGTAATAACATGTGTGGGAAATGTGGGAAATGTGGGTACATACAAAACAATGTAATGCGGGAACAATAAATGTAAGGACAAACACCAACAATACGAGAAGCCTTTGTCATATACTTTATTCCACGTTATATGTTTGTCCAACAATAGCACGCTTGTATCAACCTATAATTGTTCTGGCAGAAATTGCATGATTTGACGTTGTCGTGATCGTTTTTTGAAACAGTGTAATCAATATCCCTATCATGTTTTGTCTTGATACTGTACCGTACACGTCTCCATATTGGTTTGTAATGGACACATCAAATATGAGTTCTGGAGTACGATGGGTGTACAATTGTATGGGTAAGGATGTCCCCCACAAAGGGGTAATTGACTTCACTCCTTGATTAGTTAACAAAATCTTAAAAGCTCCTGTGAAAACGAGATTGTCTTGTGCATCATTAATGCGGTTGAAGGAACCTTTGGCAATGGTGACGACAGCGGTCGAGGTTAATTCCATCAGGGCAGCCAAACGATTGGTATCGATAATAAATGGGTCAGAATCTTGTACCAACGACAAAGTTATGGGCAAAAGATGTTGATACAAATCCAGGTACATAGAAACAAAAGTAGGACGATCGTTAATGAAGAAATAATCATTTTGAGCTCGCGAACCGCCAGAAAGATGACTGAAAAATGCCGCTTGTAAAGAAGATGGTTGCAAGCGACGAATATTCTCATTCGTAGTGCGATAATTGTAAAAATCAATTAAAGCATCACCGATGGTAGAAGTGTTTTCACTAACGAGGTATTGGCTACTGAGTAATGTCTCCCCGCGAAGAACCTGTCTGTTGTCTTCACTAGGATAAAAACCCACCAAGACTTGTCCGTGTTCTTGAAAAATCCTGCGGACGTGTCCCGTTGCTGCAAGACTCCGATGAATGGCAAATGTATCCAATTCTCGTTTGTTCTGTCTGTCGTCGAAAAAATAATCGTTTTGAAAAGCCACTGTTTCCACACCTGATTGTCTCGTATTTAATGGAGATAATTCTGCACGAGGCATTGTCAGGGCCGTGAAAAGTTGTCGATCGATATCGTCATTATCAACGTCCGGCAAATAGAAATATGTACCGTGGTTTGTTTGGTATGGCGGGGCATTGCCCGCGGCGATATACGTATCGAAAGTGATATCCAAACCCTCTGTGAGGATCTCGTCGTCGTGGGGGAAGAAAAAATTGAAACCGTTCAAATGCACAAAACCGTCATCAGGATGGCGAATACTGGGCGTGGGATAAAACCATGTCACAGGCATCAGAAATCGGAAATATGCGTGTCGTGGGGTATTTGCGTTCTGCAATACTGCCAGAGATGTGTTATCTTCCACGAGAAATATGACACCAATAAGCGCTTTCCGGATGGTTGATAAGGCCCCATTTTTTTCTTGTTCACCTAAAAGAACGCGGGCGTGTGCAGATTCAAAGGATAATGGATCGATATGGGTATGGAAATCTGTTGCACGAATGCCTACACTGGCGAAATTTTGCAGCACTCCCTCACTCGAAACGATGTCTTTCGTTTGGGATAAGATTTCTGTCACAGAAAAAGAAGTATTGACAGTGTAATCAGTGGCGTTGGGATTCGCCCCTGTTTTCGTCAATACGAAAGGATATTCTAAAATGACTTGTTGGCCATCTCGTTCAGTAACCACACTACGTTCCACACTCGAAATTCTACGGTTGGTATCCATACCGCTATTTGTTGCTTTGTCTTCCTCCTCAGACAATAGAAGCCGACAAACTTTTTTTGTAAATAGTCAATAAAAGTCCGATCATACTCTGCCGCGTTGGTCCTGGATAGGCATCTCCGTGTTGATTTTGTACAGTCACACGAAAACGTAGATCGGCTCGGCCCGCATTAGAAAACAGGAGCGGTGGAGAATTCGTATTCATATGCCGGATGTATTCAATACCCGTCTCATTTATCTGTATGGCGAAGGCGGCTGTGAAAGAACTGGCTTGATCGTTCAATTGATTTGACGTTGCCCCCTCAATGGAAATGAATGCCATACCCATCAGTTCGTGCAATGCGTTATTCGGGTAAAAAATCTCATTGGGACGAGTATATCCATAATAGCGCGCCAAATGCACATACAATTCACGGTTATCTGCTATCCATTTATTTCGCAGATTCAATCTCGTCAAGGGTCCTTCCTCATGACTAAAAACAACTGGTTGTCCACGAGTACCCCCGAACAAATAGGCAAAACTAGCGGCTTGTAGCGAACTTGGGGCGACTGATAAATGTTCATCGAACCATTCCCGAAAATCGTTTGTTTGTTGGAAACGGTGGGCCATACCACCAAAACGATATTGTCTAGTTGCACCGGTAGCAGCATCGGTTTCTTCAACTGTACGCAATAACCATCCAAAATTGTCTGCACCCCAAAGCGCTGGCCAATTCCGCACATTTGTAGCTTCATTTGCCGACCACGTATTATCCCACACCCGACGACGACGTGTCAAATCTGTACTTAATCCTCTGAAACCGAGTCTATCGCGCAAGGGTTGGTAACGCACACTCTCGTTCCTAAAAAACGCACCAAATCCACCTGCAAACAGATATTCTTTCCCTAATTCATCTATCCGCGATCCGGGTTTAAAAGGGACGTAGGCCTGAAATATTTCTGTATCTGTGACATCAATGAATGTGCGTAGTCCCGTGGTAGCAAAATCTGGACTGCGAAGCGTGCTTTGATAACGGATATTATCCGAGTCGGGGATATTGACCCCAAACGCTTTCTCATGTGCTGTAGGGGGTAACACGTCCAATGCAGACAAGAGCACAGCGTAAATATTTTCCTCCGTAAAAATCACTTTCCAGAACAAACTCTTGTCCAAAGTGGCATCTGCGCTGTTCAGATCTATCTCCTCATTGATCAAATTGGTTGTGACTGTTGGTAAACTGTTCGTCGAAACGTTTGTGTGATAGTCCGTAACCTCGAGACCGAAACTGATGTAGGATGGTAAGATACCGCGCATGCCAGCGGCATTATCCAAGTACGTCAATATCTCTGGGAGATTGAAATTTGTATCAATGACGTAGCGACTCGAAACAGAATCTTCATTTGTCGGTTTAGTGAGAACGAAGGGATACTTTGCCAAAACTGTCCGCTGATCTTGTTTGGTGATAACACTTCGGTTACGAGTCGTAACATTCATATCGTCGGCAGACATATCGCTAACGGTAGAGATGTTAACGGACGTTGATGGGCAGAATAACCTTGTCCTAAGAAAACGTTGGCAAAAGCAGTTGCTCTGTCGCTCGGGAAGTCTGTCAGTGGATTATATAATTCCAAACCAACACGTTCGTGAGAATGTGGCCAATAACATTGGTTCGTGTTCGCGTGGATGTTATGCCGACAATATCGGATACCCGGTCCAAATTGCAGATATTGACGATGCAAGCCCGTGCCTTTTAATTGTGCAAATTGTTTAAATAATTCAGGATCTAAATCCGATTTCATCGGTTCATCTTCTGATATTTCACTTTCCTCCGATGGTTGCAGTGATGATGCGTATGGTGATATCGTCGTTTGTAACCGTCTTTGTAACCGTTTTTGTACAGCGTCTTCCTCAGCCCCACTACCATCACTACTCGTTTTTGGAATTGGTGCTATCAATCGGCGACGTTGTCCATACGGTACTAATCTCGTGCCAACGCTTTGCATTATATTACTCAAAGACGTTCGTTGTTGTGGTGGTGGTGGTGGTGGTGATAATTGGGGCACTTGTTCTTTTTGTTTTTGTGCCACAACGGTTTGTAAAGTTTGAATTGGGGTTTTCGGCGTTGCTGTAAACACGCCTGGTAATCCGGCTTCAGAAAATTCTCGTTGATGTTTAAATTCATCACGAGCCAAGCGAGCAATGTCGTCATATAGGAGAGACCAATTCGGATTTTCTTTCATCGTTTGAGCCAGCGTCTCCACACTGGCAAACTGACTGTTCGTTCTATCCAGGACTTGTTGATCGTTATTAAAAAATTGGTACCGATGCGGCGCGGCTTGTTTCATGAAAGATACTAATGCCTCCGCTTCAGGAGACAATCTGGGAACGATCGGATCCGGGATGTAACGTACGGTTGGTTGTAGGATCTTTTCACCCACACCAACGTTCGCTCGGGGATCAATCGTAGCTGGACGTGACGATTGTAGAAATTCTTCTTCGTCGGGTAAAGTCAAATCAATATTGAATGAACGTAAAAAATTGCGAAAGGATAAATTTTTTTTCGAGGCTTCTCGCAATTTCTGTAAAGCTTCCCTGCCAACACTCCCCGACGGTCCAAAATCGCGTGCTTGCACGGGCCGTGTAGCCAACATATGTACGAAAAAAGGCAACAAACTGGACACGGCTGTATCGGGAGTTTTCCCAGTATATGCTTCATGGGGTGATACGATAGGCGCACTGCTTTGGTATCTTTGTTGGTCTAACAATCGGTTGTACGTAGCTGGTCGATAAAAATCGTGTCCATAGGCGGCCGTATCCATGCGACCATCTGGAAACATGTCACGCATAAGGGGTACAGAGGCTCTTGACCCTAGCAGGGGTTTAGTGATTCCTTTCAAACTCGCTAGATTGCCTTCACTGGTCTTTCTCTTTTGCCGCAGATAATTCACGTACTGTACGATCTGTGGGATATTCAAACGAGACACGGCCTCTCCGTGTTCGGGCAATACCTTCTGTAAGATATCTATGAGTGTTTCCGGGGTAAGATCCCCTGCGAAATATTCATTCAACATACCGAGAGACGCAGGAATTACCTCATCTAACGCCATTCCTTTTTGTAACATGGCCACCATGAGAGTAGGTAAAACTGTCATCAATAAATAATTTGGCATAGCTTCTAACATCGGTTCTAATTCATCCGTCCACTGTTCATTCGTCACGCGTTGGTGGAATTCTTCCAAACGATCGAGAAATTTTTCCTTCGCCCAATCCGTCAATGGTTTCGGTGGTTCTCCCACGTTACCGACAATCATGCGACCAAAATCACCTGTAGGATCTCCGTAATAATCGCCCAACTTCTGGAAAGCGAACACGTCGTCCTCACCGATGGGGCCATCTTCTTCCATTGGGTATATTGGTGGCGGCGGGTCATACGACAGGTCCTTACGACGGCGCCACAAATCACTCAGGATTTCATTTTCCGTCGTCCTCTGTTTCTTCCCACTTCTCAACATATTTTCCTCAGCTTGCAGATATTCCCCACTAGTAGGTCGTG
>JAOWAY010408261.1:0-14852 GCA_028565895.1 Goniobranchus geometricus | reverse complement strand
CAGTTTTATCGCCATTTAGTTTTAATTTATTCGAATTCAACCAGTGTTTCAGTGACAGCATGCACTTCTTTAGGCCTAATAGACATTCATCAATGTTTGATGGTTTGAAAGATTTGTAAAGCTGAGTATCATCAGCATAGATATGGTATTGAAAATCATGCTTCTTTATGTGTTCAGTCAGAGACTGGGAGTATAAGGAAAACAATACAGGCCCAAGAACTGAGCCCTGGGGTACTCCAAATTGTAGAATCTCAGGGTTCTTCATCATGTATTACGTTCAGAATGGCTGTGGTTTTATTCTGCATTATGCTTCTCCAAAATAGACCAAATAAATAAAGCTACGTTTATTAGCTATGAGTATATTATATATCATAGATTTAAAAAAGTGCACACCTAAAAATATTCTGTCAGATAAACAGAAAGTTGGATTAGGAGACAAATCTGACTTTGATTTTAAAAATCCATTTTTAGTGATTTTTTGGAGTCCATTTGTAGCTCTGACTCTTACATTCAAGGGGTATTAGTGTCAGGGCTCATTCTGGCCTTAGTTTCATGCCAGAAGAAATACTGCCATAACAGTAATCCCATGTACAACATGATAGGACAATGTTGTAACATGTAGTCTAGACCATAGAGCTAACACTGGAGGCCAAATTAGCATTATACTTTGGATGAGTTTGATACTGTAAAACACTGTGAATTCTGTGTAACTAAAAGAAACTTTGTGGATTGGAATGTGAATTTGAGTGAAAATGTATATTAGTTCCTTTAAAAAAAGGAATTATTTAGAACTATTTATTTACATCAGATAAAAGGAAGCATTGAATATTGGTATGTCAAATCGGGAGGAGCGCACAGTATCAAAATAATATTATATGTTATATTTTTTCTTAACATGAAATAAACCACCTTTGGAAGTTAATATCCAGCTATAAAGGAAAGGATATAACCCTGTGTCCAGGAAAAAGAAATCCTTATCTTTCAAAAAGTAAAAAAAAAAAAAAAAATCAAAACTGATGAGAATGTGTTGAGATATTTTTGTTAATCAACTATTCCAAAACATATAGTGCCTTACAATATATCTTTTGTATTTAGAAGCCCTTATTGGTTATTGGTATTAGATAAGACTAGATGGCAGACCCACTAAACATTGATAATCCAAATCCAGAGCCTTGAATTTGAACCATTTCCAATATTAAGTTATGAAGGACTTTTCAAAGCGAGGATATACTGTTTAAATCAGTTTTGCCTTATGATTTTGAATAGTACTAATCTTCTGAACTTGAAGGAGAACACCAAAAAAGCAACTAAATGTAGTTATTTGTAAGTGTGAGGGCTTCCGTATTTCAGTGAGGATTTTTGCAAAGAATGAAAGAAAGTGCAAATGGGTAACTATGCATGGAGAAGTGTGTCATACATATCCTTGAGAAAAAAAAAGAACAACCAAAACACTCTTCGCCAACAAGAAGCGACAAGCTGCTGCTTAATTGGAATGATATACATGAGGAACTGTGATGTTCCATTTCAGTGGCATGTGCTGTATATGTGACATAGAATTTAAATAATTTGTTAAAATTGTTTAAAAGGTTAATGAATTACAATGTATTGGATGATAATTATGAAGCGTTGCCCAAAGTCACCTTTCAGCGAGTTTTTGTTTGTTTGGTGTTTTAGGTCCCTTTTAGACTCAACTGTTGAATCATCTCAGCACCCATCAAAAAAATCTTTTAACAAAGACAACAAAAAACAAACAACTAATTAACAATGGCCATCAAGCCCTAAGACTGTCCCTCTATAAATGGCCGCATCCCACATAAAGTGGCCACATTTTTTGCCCTTCTACATCTCCTTCCACATTTCTTATACTTCCACACAATTTGCCACATTTTTAGCCACTGTGGTTTAAGACACAAGAAAATTCTTCTTTTTTAGACAATTTCCCCCTAGTCCAAAATTTCACACTGAGGTAGCTTTTAACAATTTAAAAATACATTTTCCGTGTGGCCAGATAAATATAGAATATATATATTCCTATTCAGAGGGTGATGGATACATTTTATGTCACTGTCCACTTCATGCTATAAAAACAGGGATAAGCTTAGGCCCTATCAACCGATTCAGCTTGAAAGGACAACTTTATATAATCATGTATACTTGGTAACATAATCTTGTTGTGAGTAGATATATCAGTATGACTGACATTAATGTTGCTACTGTTTGGTATTAGTAGTAATATCAAGGATATTAAATGTATATTCACATGAGGTCTTTTATATTCTTTGCATGTTACTTCATTTCTATGTATGCAATGTCAATATCACTGTTATCAATCTTAATGAAGTAAGAAAATTTTGCGGCATTTTTCGGCATAATTTGCCCTTTTTGGGCATAAATGTGGTATAAATTGGGATGAAAAAAGGCATGTATCTGGAGGGAGAGCGAAATGAGTACCCACTAAAATAACCACCCAGTATTATCTACCACACCTTGTTTACAAAAATATGTCATCCGTTGATACGGCAAGTGATCCTGTCATACAATGCACACAAATAAGGGGATGGCCTTTAAAAAGTGCTTCCCTCCTTCTCCCAGCACAACTGTGCCTCTCTAAGGACACCAAAGAAAGCCTGACAGAAGCTAAAGTACACAAGAGAGAAGAAGCTCTTCCTTTCGTCTTGATTGCCTGGGCGGAACCAATTGTGGGATTCGACTCTCAATGGAGGATCCCGGAAATCACAGAAGGGGTTAAGCTTGTTACGATGTAGAATTGTGGAACATTTATTTAAGTTGGAAATGATCAAGGGTTTACTTACTTTGATGAAGATTTTTTCTCTTTTTTAAATGTACCAATAAGATGCAAAACTATTAGTGTATTAGCGAAATCACCTGTCAAAAGACAATATGATTTTACAAGAATTTTGATCTGTTAAAATCAAACTTCTAATGAATGGACATTTGTACATGTATATAATGCAGCTTTTGGCTGAAAATTAATGCTTTGAGTCAAATGTGTTTGATAAGTTTTAATAAAAATACTTTGAAACTGATTGTTACCCATATCCAAGTATTTTCCTATTATTTATTAATGTTTTGTTCCTTGACATATTTGGACCCATTTTTTTGCGACTGTATTAAAACAAAATAGAGCTCTGTTAAAAAGATAATTTTCCCCATATAAAATATTGTAACACACACACACACACTCAGAACATTATATGTATGTATATATATATATGTATATATATTATGTATATATAATTTTTTCTTTTTTATTAATACATACGGTACACATATATATTTCAACTGGTACTTTGTAAGTTATTACACTCAGGGCTTTTACGAAAGTAAGCCACTGAATCAGGAAGATGAGGCAAATATCTGAATTTAACTGGCCTATTGTGAATACATAAAACATTTGTGATTCATTCATTTTCATGCATATTTTTGAAAATTTATACTTACTGGTCATTGAAATATTTCAATCTCCATCCCCTTTGCCCAATATAAAAATAAACGGTATGCATTTGGGAGAACCCCCAGGTTCAACCTTATATTGGGCATTATGTAGAATCCTCAGGCTCTATCTTAATCTAATGCCCGACACTAGGTAGAACCCTCAACCTGTTAAAGGACCTACACATTTATTACACTTGCCATTTACGGTTCGATCACGGGATTATCCAGGCCATTTACCTCCGGATATGGTCGGTGTAATGGATCCATGAATGCGGACGGAATATCACATGACTCGGGGAGGTTTTTGTACTTTTTTTCTTTTTGGTTCTTGTTGGTTGTTTGGTTTAATGGTTCTTTTCGACTCTATTACTATTTGGTCATTTCAGTATCCATGGAAAATCAAGACGATATACTGGTTAAAAGTAAAAGTAAGAAGGGACAGAAGTAACAGTAATACTTTAATAGAAAAGGTTTTCAATTGAGGAAAAGAGACTTCTGGAGGAGAACAGGCGATTAAAGTAGTAAAAAGATAAATATAATACAATATTTATATAAGGTAACTTGATCCAGGATATACATTAAAAAAAAATTATATTAACTCTCCAAACCTACAAATAACAATGGCTATCAAACCCTCAAATGTTCACCATGATAATCATTCAGAATTTTCTACTGCCTTTGTGTTTTAATGCTTTAGATGCCACCTTTCTTTAAGGTCAGTGTAAGAGTCAATTTTGTGGAACAGTTTGAAAAGGTTTGATTTTTGTTCAACTGTCCATTGTAGTTTTGTTTTAACTCTTTACATTGTTTTGTTTTTTTTTTTTGTTCCCCTCTGTCTTCCTTTTTCCTACTTTTCTTCTAATTTTGTGGGTCGAGTCCTTAATCAATTAATGGCATAATCTCTCCACTGCTTTTGCTCTGTTTAAATTTCTTTGTTAATGTCATTTATTGTATTGTATTGCTTCAGTAAAATAAGGTCTTTGGGACTGGCGCAATCGATAAATCTGCAGATAGTACACAAACCATCTCACTTTATCTGGTAGTCTGGTAGCCAAGGTTTGTGTTATTTTTCAGACTAGGGGCCTGTCTATGAAATTTTAATTGCACTGGAACCTTGCAAGAATAGCTTACATGAGTTTTGATCTCAGCTGTTGAAAAGTGGCGATTACAAGTAAGCAAGAATAATAAGGTTAAGACATATGGAACACTTTGTCAACAGCATTATTTTTCTATGTGAATATGTTACTGTATGACAAAAGCAAACTAAAAGAAGTGTTTGGAAAATTGAAATTTGTTTATTCAAAGCCCTTGCAATAATAAATTACTGGGTTTTTTAAAGACGCACATAAATGAAAGACACTGGTAAAAAAAAAAATGAGAAAGATGTCAACTTAAAATAAAATGTAATTTCTTCCTGTTTTTGTAAGTGTAGTTTTGTATTATATAAACGCATGCATACAATTGATGGGTCCTTTAGTCCATCTGGAGATAATAGGATAAATAGTCAGTGCAGTAATAAAACTGAGCTATAAATAAATGGTTACAATTACAAAACTGTAAAGTAACTCATTACCCGGTTTTTAAAACTTGAATAAAATGTAATGGGTATTTGAAGATTCTCATTGGACCGAAAGTGTCAACTTTAAGTTCATGAGATTTTCACCTCTTAGTAGATTCACATTGGGCAGAAATGGTTAATGTCACCACGTCTTCACTTATTACTATTTGGAGTATTGGTGCCTGATTCTGTGTGACAGGACTCATCCACAGGTCACTCACAGCTAGAGGCATCAATCTTTTTTTGTTTTTTCAATTTTTCACTATATGCAGCCTCAATAGCTATTCTAAAAAGATCTGGATTTCAATGGTGATTCTGAAATTCAGGCAGTTAAATCAGATCAAATTTATTTGTTTACTTCAATCATTGTGATACTCAAAGAATAATTAATTTAATTCATCCCTCGAACATCATTCTAGCTTATCGTTAAATTTAGAATCATTTATTTACTGTCAGCAAAGAGCATATACTACACAGAGTGTGAAGTTTCCTCTTTTTTCTCCCTCACTGTTACAAAGTCTAGAGTGGAGAGTCTCTGGGAATGATTGTAACATTCATATTAGGAACAAATTTGAGGATTCTGCTTCCATTTTGAGAGCAATTGAAAGAAATTTGGTTGAAGATGAGATTTACCTTACTTTCAGGGTATAGAGGAAAATGTAAAAATGAATATTTTTTCTTTTTCTTTGAGTTTGTAGTCTATTGCTGAGCACTTGAATCAGGAAAGGAGTTTGTATTTTTCCACTTTTTCGCTCATCAAATTCAATGTAAAACAAAATGGAAAATGAATACATGTGAAAGCCAACAAAATTTATTTAAGAGCATGCAACGATGTAACATGGTGCATGCTAAGTCGCCGTTGACAAGCTGAGCACACAGTCAGTGGAAGTAGGTCAGGCTTCACAAAAAGCCCGTAGTGGACTCTCTCAACAGTGGCACTGTATGCTCTTTGATCTTGGTCAAGCAGACTGCTGCTAATACAATAAATCTCCTGGCCTGGGCATAGTGATAAAATATCAAGTCAATTTTGTTGTATGGCAAAAGAACAGGCCGCACATTTGACAGTATTCATACTTGTTTATGATAAACAATTTGTCTTCCTGATCACCATGTTAAAGACTGACATTGTTACAATCAATAAGATTACAGCTATTGCCTTTTGATATTTTAAGAGCAATATTTACTGAATTAAAGGATGTAAATACTCACTACAAAAGCATTAACACTAAAAGCTACGAAGAGTACCTATATTTTAACTAGCGCTTTATATATAGAAATGTTTAGGAATGAGTGTGATAATAATCTATCCACAGAGGCATTATCCATTATTCTAAAGATGGATAGGAATTTTCCCATTACTAGTAAAGTTTCTTATAAAGGCAATGCCTTTTCTTTGGTTTGTTCCATGATGAACCAGGTCCCAGCTCCAGGCTCCAGAATAATTGTGAGTGTATACATGATGAAACATTTCCTGAATTGGTATTGATTCCTCCTCAAATTCTCCTACCAGAATTGGCTTGGTTATGTTGTAGTCAAAGGCAAAATGCTGAAAAGGAAAGGAAAAAATATTAATATCTTACATATTAATTACATATATAATCTTTGTATGAAGGGGTCTAAATGAGTCCAATAATTTCAAAGTAATGATTGTGATAAGGTAAGATTCCTCTCTTGTTTTCAGAACATTTGAAAGAAGGAGAACATTTGAAAGAAGGACTTGGTTAACAAATTGCTTTCTAATCCATTAATCTAATTTCTTGAAGGGTCTTAATTATTCCTTCAATTTTTGTACCTTTGAAGCTTCTAAAATGTAATGCATTTAGTAACAGGATCAATCACCTAATTTTCCAGATGCAAGTTTCCACATGATGTGAGTTTTTACCAAATCAGGACAAACCATAATATACCAGAGCTTTATGATTAAAAGGATGGATGAGTTGGATGAAAAGGTGGTGCCGATGGAAAATTAATTCCAACTTTTCCAACCATTCATCCCTTGAATTATTTCTTTTACAGAAAACTCTGCTGCATCAAAAAGGGCATTTGGCATAAACCCTCGCCAAAAGCATTGTGGTGAGCCTTGTGGCAGCATAGCTGTGGGGGCAAGGGGTTGGACTTATAACCAGAAGGCTGCGAGTTCAAAGCCATGAAATCATTTGACTCACTTAAATCCCTTCATACAAAGATTATCTTTGTATTATTTATGTAAGATGTTAATAATTTTTCCTTTCCATTTCGGCATTTTGCCATGTCACTGTCTAGTCCTTGGAAAAGACTAGATCTATTCATACACATTTTCCTCACCCCACTTAGGTATTATTGAGTACCTAACCATAGACAGAGGAAGATCTTGTCAGTATGCTAGAGCAAGTGCGCCTGTAAAATGGCTGCATCTCTGTACGCTCAATGTGGAGTTGAGAAGGTGTTTGGTTGGAAAAGGCCTGGAACACTTGTACAGTGCTCTGAGCCTATTTAGTGTATTTAGCACTACATAACAACAGGTGGTAAGACAAAAAGCAAACATTGGCAAAGGCAGTCTTATAAGAAAAGAAAACTACACAAGAATGATCTCTATCTCCATTTTCATTTTTACTGCAAGAAGTAAGCAGGCTGCCTGCTGTGAAGGCCTTGTATGATGCTTTAGGCAAGGTTTTTTTAGCCAAATAGTAGAAATTCATTTTCAGTCTGCTCTTTCAATGATTCTAATCGACATGGGCTATTTAACATAGGACACCCACATCTAGTGTTTCTCTATGGCAGGACCATACTTTCAAATCTTCTCTTCAGTAGGATTGAGGAGCAGGAGCAATCAAATTTTCAATTCAAGCTGGCATGACTTGATTCAATTCAAAGCACTGACTTCTTATAACTAATTACAAAAAAGAAGAATATTTCGACGGCACCTTTCCCATTCAAAAGAGCTCTTGGCCAAGAAATCATAAAAAATGCTTAAATTTTAACATGAATGCACATAACTAGGTGAGACGATGTCATGACAATAACAATATATGTAAACATAAAAAAACAAAACAAAAACAAGACAGTTTTAATTGATTGAATTTGATGCAATTCATTAACAAAAAATCTTTTTTTGCCGATGCGGTGGTGGCTGCTTAAAATCCACACTCTAGGGATACTGAGAAATGTGGATGCTGGACATGGATGTAAGTCGGAGGGCAAGGGAGCAGAGGGGAGTTGATGAGAAATGAATCATCACTTTGAAATTGCCAATTGTCAATCAAATAATGCCTCTCCACCCATGACATTGTATATAGCTCAATCACAGAATGCATAATTTTGTTTTAAAAGGCATGGCCAATATCATTGTCAGCTGTGAGCAGATTAAGTGCTGCTTGGCTTTACTGTCAATCATTGTATGGGGCAATAAAATTTGGTTTAGCCGATGCGCAATGAAATGAATAAGCAGCATTGCTCCATGCAATATGCAGTGAGTGGTCGAGGCTAGACAAGACCAGTGTCATCGCTTACTTGTTGTCTATACATTCTCGTATGAATGGTTTGAGGTGAAAGATGGTGACAGTTGCTTTCTTTTGTTCAGGCAATGAGGTGACACTATCTTTTGCAATGGCCGGTGCTTGTAACCTTGTAGGCTAATTAATCAATGGCCAGATGGTAGACATTATGCAAGTCTGAAGTCACAACACTTATCATAGGGGAGAAGAGTCTTGACAGTGTCCTCAGTCAGGTCTGTATGATTGGTCTGAGGTGTGAGACATTGTATTTTCTTATCTTATAGAGCAACGAGGTTGGCATTCCCCTTTTTTTGACATATCTGAAATTAAAGTGAAATGTACATACTCTTTAGCTTGTTTGGAGGAATTATATCATTTCAACATTCTCCAAAAGTGTGGATGATACGCATATGTCCATGTAAGCTGGGTGTAAGTTAATCGGAGACCACAAATACCTACCTTAAAAGGGGCAAACTTGTCATACACAATTCCCAAAAAAGCGTAGCTGTGGATTTCATAGAAGTCAAGAGTGCCCTAGAAAAGAAAAAGGAATATGGACATCTTTACCAAAGCTCATTAATCAAATTACATGTAGGCCTACTTGTACTTTTACAGCCATTGTAAACCTTTTATCATCTTACTGCAAGTGTGTTTGTCTATGACATGATAAATGAAATTTCTTTTATTTCTACCTTTATTCTTATCCTTAACATTATTTTCGTTTTTTTGTTTTTTTTTTATACATACATTTGAATAGACCTTTTGAATACTCTGCCCAATTTCTGGGTCTTGTCAGTTACAAATAAACCCCTATCAATCATAACAGGGGGAATTCAAATCAACATTGCAAATGATGGCAAGATTTGGCCAAGAATATAGGTTACTAAGGCATAAATTAGTTTACACCGCGACGTTTATATGAGTTACTCCACAAGGGGAGAACAAGAATACAAATCACATTATCAACCTCTCTTCACAATCTCAAAATTTAAGCCATATCATTAGTTAGATTATTTGACATGAATTCCTATTTAACTGAAATGTATTTATGCTATATGTTTAACTTTTTACCATATTCCCTTGACAAACAGCAGCTGAAATCTGCTTTAAATGGTTTAATTTTTTACTTTCAGTTTTTTTAACTCACATGAGACTGCGCATTAACCTTTTGTTAGTTGCTGGAAATCGGCAATTTGTCGTCCAGAAATACAATGAATGATAGAAAAAATGTTTAAGTTTTGTTTTAAAAAGTATGTAATGTTCTGTGCTTTGTAAATGCATCTGGAAAAAAAATATTACTCGTTGAACATTAACTAAACTAGACCTATGCATTTATTGTAGAGCACCTGACTATAGTTGAGCCAGAATATTGATAACATTAAGATTGATATTGGTGACGACATGAAAACTATGCATCACCTTTTTGCAATAGTGGAGTCTTGGAGCATATTCCATATCAAATTAGCACTTTAGGAGGCGTGCAAGGAGTGAGAGTCCTACATCCTTATAGATTCATACAAAAATTTAGATTTTACTATTGACCCAAAATTAAACTGGTAACAGCATACTACAAATGCCACACAAAAAGGCAAACCAAAAGCTCTATCTTGTTCGTAAACTAAGATTAAGATCCTTTAATATGACAAAAAAAAATTGTTACACTGTTTTATGACTCTGTTATGGAAAGTATGGAAATGTTTAGAATTAGATAAGGAGAAAAAGCTTCATTAGGAGACAAAACCAAATTAAACGGAATGAGAAGAAAACAGAAAAATTTTTCGAAAACTATCTTCCATCCTCTGAGACTCTCTATGAAAAGTATAATGTATTGTTATTAAAGCTGAAAACATCATAATAGGCATCTCTCATCCTTTAAACAAAGAATTTTTTTGAACAAATAAAAGCAACAGAATAATATAAACAAAGACATGAACTGAAAGACATTGTAGTTTATACTCTAGCATTAAGGAGAATCATGTCAAAAAGTGTACAAAGAAAAGTAAATTTAATGCAATTTACTGGAGAAAAGTGAAGAAAGAGTGGGAGAATGTTTGTGTGAGTGTGTGTGTGTGAGAGAGAGAGAGAAAGAAAGAGAGAGGGTGGGAGGGGGGAGGAGGTTGACAGGGAGAAATGTGGAGCGAGCAGGAGAGAGCCGTGTGCATGAACGTGTATGGGTGCATGGCTAGGTCTTGCATCTTACATCTTACAGAATACAATTAATATAATGCAAATCATTCTCTGTCCGCTAAATATAAACTTTTCTTAGTCATTGTGGTCTCCATGTCCATGAATGATGACCCAAATAGTCAGTGGATGGGTGGGTTTTGCAGGTCAGTAAGGCCTTTACTTGCTGGAATTCTCCCTCATCTTCCATCCCTTGTCCCCTCTCTTCTTCCTTTGCTGGAAGTGAGGGTCGCAAAGTCTCACCAGATTGGGTGTAGGTCAGAGGACTTTTACCCACCCTTGTTTTTGGATGAATTGGATGTTTCCCTTGGAGATGGTTAAAATAATTCTTGCTTTAAATAAACTCCTTGATCGGTAGGTTTATCTTAGCAGACACAGTAATTTGGTTGCATAAAAATTAAAAAGATATGAGGGTTTAGAAAAGCTGTTGATTGAAGGCTTTCGGGGAAGTGAGGAAGGTAGCGAAACAAGAGATGATCACAAGATGTCAGAGAATGGCTGAGAATGGATGCACAATACCATGACAGAGAGTGGGACTGGATGGCACAGGCCAGGACCTTGTTTTGGCTGGCAGTGAGGGAGGCCATGTCCAGAAAGGATATGCCATGAAAAGAAAGAAGAGGTAAAAGTCAAAGAGAATTTCTAAATGGAATACTTATTTTTTGTTGGTATGATGCTTTTTGCTACTGTTTTCAATACTGTCGAGCACTTAATTTCAACACCATAGGACCATGAAAATTTATTGAAATTAACCGTAATTGAAATTATCTGTTTCCAAGGCTACACATCTCCTTCGCTTACACACATATAGGCCTACACAGTCTTTGTCTGATCACGTTCTCTGGTGATTAGTAGGCCTATTGAGTGATAGGACTTAACAGAGGAGCGATTTATTAAGAAGGGGTGTATGGGGTTGTTTCCCCCAGGTCAGTGTGACTCTGTGTGTGTGTGTGTGTGTGTGTGTGTATTAATTGTATTTTGATATTTAGAAGTATATGAGGGAATATCGGGATCAGACAAATAGTTATCTTAAACAAGATTACATTTTAAGCGAGCTCATCTTCAGTGGACTCCACTGTACGTTGATTTCAGTACTCATTAAATAACGGTTTTGTAGTTTAAGGTTTTGACCTTTACCTTCTCAGAAAAATGAAGAAGCATTCATAATGTATAATAGTAATAGCTTGTTTTTACTTGAAGTGGAATTCTGTACATTTCTTATACCAAACTTGGAATTAAAATATGAAAAAAACAATTACCAGAGTTTTGTTTCCTGCTAAAATGAGGCAGTCATCACTATAATGATTGAAAAAGCCAAACTCATTGGTGCATGCACGGACTGTCCAAATACCAACAGTGACAAGGGCCTTGGAATCTACAGACTTTATAGCAGCTGCTTGCCAGTTGATGAACCTGAAGCACATTTCAATAAAATGCATGTTCTCGAAACAAAATGCTTTGACAGTGACCGAAGAGTGTTCTTAAAATTTGGAGTTGATCTTTCAAAGAAAATTTGCCTTTTTCCTCCCTCAAACAAGCTAAAATAATAAAACTGATTTTTGATAATATTCAATTTAAAAGAATAAAATGATCATTATAGAGTAAACTCAGGATGGGAATGTCTATTAATACACAAATGGCCAGATTGCCCTCATTTTTCAATTTACAGTCACAAAACTTACATCAACAAAAAGTTAACCGTATCCCAAACACAAGGATATATCACTTTCAAACATAGTCCCCATTGCGTTCAATGCAAATCCTCCCACACAGCACCAACTGTCATATGATTTCTGCACCAGGAGCAAACAGCATCTATAACTTCCTCAGCATTTTCGAATTGTTTCCCTTTCAGAAATTTTGTAAGCTTTGAGAAAAGAAAAAACAATAGATGGTGTGATATCTAGGCTGCTTGACGGATGTGTCAATGTTATAAACTCTCTTCTTATCGGAAGCTGACAAGAGTCTCCCTGAATGAGGGTGATAATTTATCTGTGTCCTTACTGTACTTGACCAGGCATGGCACGGTGCTTCTTTTAACACATGCTTCACCTACACACATAGCTTTCATTCTTCAATGGATAACTGTTGAGAAACATCCTCTGTGGTCAAAGAATCAATGACAGCACACTGTTTCAAACTCAAGGTGATATTAGGTCCCAAATTTATACTGTAAGTATAAGTTACTCTCTCAACCTCATGGTATTACCTGTACATCATTAAATATTTAATGCCAATGAAGGCCTACACTCTTGAAATTTATCAAACCTCTCATTCTTTGGTTTGAAAGTACATGTGTAAAATTTCAAAGGAATATATTAAAAACTGTTTAAGTTACGATGTAAAGTGCAGTCCTTTCCAATATGTCCTTGTATGACTTAGGCTATGTCACAGTTGTAATGAAGTATTAATAATAGAATGATGCTCGTAGATCTTTTTATCAGGACACATCTTATTAGGATCAGTACACTACAAAAACCAGCCTGTTTCCTTCTTTAAAATTCTGTTACATTGACCTTCTACTATTTTTCCACATTATTTTCTAAACTCAATGAGCTACACTGTGGAGACGTGTAAGCTTCTTCTTGAACAGCTTCATCAATAATATCAGAGCCTGAAGGTACAATATTTTCTCAAATTGTTGCTCTTTCACTCAAAATTCTTTCATCCATTTTCAAAATGTTTTAGAATGAACTTAAAATACATATTGAGGAATGTATTCTAATAAGAAGGAAGTGAATTTTCTCTAACCTTTCAAAGCAATGCAATCTTTTTTTTTTTTAATGTTTGTTTTCAATTTACATATCAGTATTTGACAATACTAATATGTCTCAGAAAGAAGAGAACTTTTGAACAAAAGTAACTTAGAAAATCTTTTAGGTTTTCCATCTCATTGGCTCAAACTTTTTACTATATATATATAAAAACAACATAGTCTTATTCACAAAATCTCAATAACTAATTCCAGAATCAACTCTTTTTTCCAGTTTGAATCTTTCAACAAATTACCAAACAAATGATGTCAAATGAAAACAGAGATACTTTTTTTATTTTTTTGTTTTTAGTACCTGAGCATTTCCTCATATCCCAAGTCCAGAAACCAACCTGCCCATCCAATGTTTATAAGTTTCAATGTGTCTGAATGAAAGCAATTGGAGGTACCAGTCTGTATAAAAGTCAAACATGTCAGTACAAATATTCCTATATAATAAAATGCAACTTATCGAGACACAATCTATCTACCCTTTGAAATCTTTTTAGATTCAAATGTTATTTCCTCGCATTTGTTATGAGCAGAAATTGAAACTGGAAGCATAAATAACTTTCAGTAATGCCTTAAACGCCCACCTCCTACCTTCTATCTCCAATAACTGGGCTATTCAAAAAGTGAGACATTTAATTTTATGACACCTTTGGTTCGATAAAGAGTGATGTATGTATCTATGGGTATATTTGTATATGACTGAAAATTGAAAATGTGGAAGCCAATCAATTTGAAATTTGTACTTCTGTAAAGATAAATTGAGAATTATCCATTTCTATTTTTTTTCCCTTTCTCTAAATCATGAGCATAATTCTTATCAATTATCTAGATATGTTCATGATGCTGAGAGAAGAGTATACAAGTATTTAAAAGAAATAGATTTACCTTGAGAGGATTAATAAATCCTTCGGGCTCATTGATGATGTCCCATCCACCTAATGCAGGGTGGCCTTTGGTTTTGGTTACCAAAGGCACTAAAGCATTATCTATATAGGAATTTAGTTTACTTGTGTTACGAATAAGGCCAGTCAAACCAACATGATGGTGATTCCCATCTATTGCTGCATTCCACAATGTTGGAAAGACCAAAATATTGAGCCTAGGTATAAAAAGAAAAAATAATAACATGATTGAAACATCTTCTAGATTCCTAATTCGCTTAACTAAAAATTCAGTTTTGTGTCAACTCGTCCCAATGTAAATATGAATGTAGACCTTTTAAGTAAGGCTGCTCCTACTCATAGTACTACTACGAATAGCCAATCGGCTATTCGTTGTACTACTATAAATAGCGACGGTACTTTCCTTGCCTCCTCAGCTACAGGCTAGCCTACTCGTAATACATGTACTACTAAAAATAGCAGTATCCTTAGTACTAGCAAACGGCCTTTCCTGGGTCAGCCTTCTGACTACTGTA
>JAOWAY010408150.1:0-14855 GCA_028565895.1 Goniobranchus geometricus | reverse complement strand
AAATGAGTCGAATCAAATTGATCAGTAAAAGCCCAAGTTATGTCTTTTTTAGTGAAGCATGGTCAAATCGGTGCCATATGACAAAATTATTTAGTCTCCTAATGTAAATTGTTGCCATTGTGATGTCATTGAACTAGAGTTTTAACCTGCCTTACTATTTAGGGCATATCTTCCACCAGGCTGGGCCAACTTTGATGAAATAAAATATAAATGACTTTTAAAGGGAAACTTTTTTATATCAGCATAAGCCATTTGTTTCCATATGCGACCCACCAAACCTGCTCATGCATTTAAAAAGCATTATTTTATCTTTTGGGGAGACCCCCTCCCCCCCCATATGTAAAGCATTGCAATGATGCTCTAAATTTTGATCTTTGCTTTCTCTAAAACCAGGTGTCGGCATCATCATCCGTCAGCAATGCAGCTCAAGGAGCTGATTCTACTCAAGGAGTCCAGGTGGGTGTTATCTTTTTACAACTTGCTTTTGATAAGGCATCTCTTTTTTTTTTTTTTTAAATCAATTGCTGGTTTTCCCATCTGTTCTTGTTTTTGTTTTATTTAATTTTTCTTTTTCCTTTTTAATGATCGTGTTGCCTTTTTTATGGGCATGAGTAAACTAACAGATGAATTGTTGAAGAGGTTGAACTGTCTCTTTTCTCCTTTGTATTGATGGTTTAATTGAAATCAGTATTAGCTGCACTACGTTTAGCTTGTAAAAATTATGTCCCCCCTCAAGTGCTTGAGTTGTTGAAAAAACTTTTTTCTCATGCTTGTTTATCACGTGGTTCAGATATTTAGATGGTTTCGCTCTCCCACTAATCTTAGTAGTAAGTTCCTTTCAACATACAGTTGAACCTGCCTTGACGCTCACTTCTACAAAGGGGTTGCCTGCAATCATGAATTGGACATCCCTGTTGTTTTCTCCCCAAATATCTTCTCCATAATGATCCCCTTGTCCGTTTCGGCCTCAGCCTGACATGTCACAATGGCAAATTCCCTTTTCAATCCCCATCATGTAACAAACCTGATGTATACCTTTTAGCACTGCTTTGTGTTCAAAGGAGGTGACTTGCATGGTCTGCTCAAAGAAAGAACATTGAATGGGACTTGGGGGGAAGGGGGTACAAACGGATTCCAGTCCCAAGCCAACGATTGTTCGAAAGTCAGAAGGAAATATTTTGGCTTCATTAATGTGTTGTTTGTTTTACTGTCTTTTTTGCTTTGATCTTCAGTGAACGTTATTGACAGGTTTGACTGTATTCTTATCTTAGCAGCATACTCCTTGCTATGCAGCTTTGCCATTGATAAAACTTTTTTAGATTGACAATTTTTATAAACATCCACAGCCTCGAAATGTATGCCGATTACGTGAAAAGGTGTGTTTGTTATTCTTGCCTTGCCTCTTTTTAATGTTAGCCTTTGTAATTCTCTCTGTACATCTTCCTCTCTTCTGAGATTAAATTAAAAAAAACAAATTTTTTCTACATCTGCTAGAAGTCATTGTGATAACTAACATTTTCATAAGGCTGTGGTCTAGCTCTTTGTTTATTGTTCTTTTGTTGTGCTTTTAAAAGTCAGCTTTAGGGAAATGGAAAGATTTTATCGTACGATAAACATAGGCATTTTTTTTTTTTTTTGCACTCAGGTTTACTTGACCGCAGGCCAATGATTAGGATGTTTTTTCCAACAGTTTTCTCTTTAAACTCCATATTCACCCTAAAAGCCTAATTATTGAAGTTTCACAAATTCGTATTAAAAAATTGGCATTATATTTTGGCATTATTCATGTCGTGCAAGGGTTTTGTTTGGCTTCAATTTACAAAATGAGGTTAAATGTAGAAAAGAGGATTCAGAAAAGATTTTTGCCGCCTGCTTTTTTTACCATTTTTATGTAGTGGCCTTCTTCTGATGTTTTTTAATTTATTTTTTTAGATTTTTAATTTTATCTTTTGAATAGTCTATGAGCAGAGTTTTAACTTGGTTTTTATCAGAGGAAAATTGTCTGAAATAGTTCTTTTGTAATGTGAAAAAAATTTGATAATAGTATCTTGTGTTTATATTCTGCTTGTAATTTTTAAAATTGACTCTTTATTTTATATTTCAATACGGGGATGATTAAAGGAATGCACTTTGAAATCTTTAGTATACTATATGTCATGCATGCTTTTGAGTTTACATTGGCTTGTTTACAATCAGACCCATGCATATACACTCATAGAATTGTTATGCATGCTTTGTCTGCTGACAAAAGTAGAGAAGAGAATTGTAAAACGATTCTGGTTTAAAATGAAATTCCTTTGAAGTTTGGGCAAGCTTAATTTTAATTTCAATTTTGAGAAAAGGGGTTTTAACAGCTGGGGCTGTAGGCCTGCCAGCCTTCTCGCAGAAGATGCCCCCCTTACGTCCATCATTTGTCATGGATTATTAGAGATTGGTTTGTTTACTCTCTGTTAAAGTCGGTACTTAGTTTAAGTCATGATGTCGAGGCTTGTGACCCCCTTTTTGTTTCTTGTAATGATTAGTATGATTAGGTTTGTTGTGGTGTAAGCCGGCTGAAATGAAGATAACTTGAAAGTTTGTGTTATGATTTATGTTGCCCCTCTTTTCGGATACAGCATGAAAAATGCCGTTGCCATGAAACTGTTTTCTCAGAAAGTTTATATGGTGTTAGGAGGGCTTATCCACTCTCCTTCCTTACATTATGCACAACCTTCCTGCATAATACTTGAGAAAGTTTCATGTGCTTAGCACTACAGTTTGAGAAAACATGAGGATTGAATTCTTTATTGCTTGATAAGCTAGAATCTTAAGTTCATGCTTCTCTACGAGTATGTAGCTCATGTTTAATTTCAAGTTTTATCGTGTAAATGTTTGAGGGTACTTGCTTACCCTTCCAGAAATGTCATATTTAAAAGTTCCTTTTATTTGCCCTCCTTTCTAAATAGAAAATCCAAGTGAAAGATCAGGAGTTCATCTAGCTTTGTGTGCCTGCTCTTGAATTGTCATTTAAAATTGCATGTCATTTTGTTTTATAACTAATATTCAGCCTTATGCTTGACTCTAATCAATAGTAGATTCAACATGTAATTGTCTTGTCAATGCAGAATTCAATCATTTTCTAAAAATTTTTGATTAAAGATAACATCAGCTCAAAGTTATTTCACCAAATGAATGTAAGTTTTTAAATGTCATCTTTGGTGACCCCCGCCGGATAAGCTGAATTGAGAACGAAAGGACATTTTTAAAACTCAGATCAGTTTCTCTTGTCTGTACTTTGTAAATTAAACCAAAAAAAAAAAATCCATAGTGATCAAGTAGCCAGATTAAAAATTCTGCAATGGTGTGTGCTTATTTGGTTTTATTTTTCAATTTCTCTTTTCTCATATTAGTCCAAATGAACTCCATTTTCATTTCTGTAGTTCATAGAAATTCTCTCTGTTCAACCCCCATGTTTGGATTAACATTTTTAAAAGGGGATTTCTGATTTTTTTAATAGTTGGGTTTTCTTTCACTTTTCACTTAGAAACAAGAGGCATGTAAAATTACCACAGGCATAACCATATTATATATATATATTTTTTTGTCTCAACTTTTGACATGATCTTAGTACATTAGAGCACAATTATGACACTTCTACATTAATGATTACATTTAGAAAAGTCCTATTGCTTCTGCATACACATTGTGTTGAGTCAGTTAAATGGTCACTTTTATGATGATGTGTCTATGAACCTACTACCTTTATGGAACTCAGAGCACTACACTTTTTTGATGGATCTTATCACTACTGTGTCAATGAATAATCATCATTTGTCTGATACCGCCATGCACTTTGCAAATTATATCTAATGTTTCTGGTGTCCAATTCAATTTGCAGTCATATAAGACAATGTGATTTTTTCTCAGGAAGAATGTTTTGTTTCTTAAATTTCAATCGTTAATTTAATCTAATACAGGTCTGTATGGTTGGCTTGTGCGTTAAATTCTAGACTCAGTATATTTAGAAAATGACAATGATGGGCGAGCTACTGTTGTGTATGCTAGAAATCAGACACTTTCTTTGATTTGTCATTGGAAAATTGAACTCATATTTAGCATGTATCTGTCAGTGTTAAAGTTGGAGAGAAAAACCGTGGAGAGATATTTCTTTATAGCATTTGAGTACATTTTTGTATTGTGATAGTTGTGGAATAAACCTGATTTAAAGACGGGGAGTGATGGGGTGTGCAATTATGTCTGTCAATTTGTGCATTCTTAGCAGTGTGTACTTCCAGCTCGGTCTACATGTTTTATACGCTCAACGTCATCATATCAATGAAAATTAAAGAAAAAAATGATATCCTTGAAACATCACAGAAAGCCCTGCAGTGTTGTGGTACTAATTGATGGCTTGCTCATTTAATACATAAAGCAAATTTAATTTAACATTTTACTTCCGTCCCATAGATTGTTTGGTTGTTTTTAACATTGGTATAAATTCTGATATTGAATACCAAAGTATCTTGGTGTTCATTTGATATTCTTGGGTTTTTAAAGACACACATTATACACCTCTTCATTTAGCATTATTTAAACATGTTAGCAGTCATTTTGTGGGTTCTTTTTCTTTTTATTATTAGAAGACTAATACGAATTACTATGTTTCCCCTGAATGCGCAGATCACATGAGGAAGGAGAGGCCACATCTATCTAATGCTCAGCCTCATTACACATTACCTCTTTGGATAGACTTTTGTTACTGATTTTCAGTAATGAAAACTGAAAAACATCCTCCTGCACCTTTTTTTTTTTTGTATAGAAATGTTGGTAATGAATAACTTTTCTGGCTCTGATGGTTTATGGTTTTTATACATTTCTCTAGCTTTCAATGTATATCTTTCTCTGTTCTATATTTTTTTGTTTGTTTGTTTATTTACTTAAGAGAAAAAAAGAATTGCTTGTTATATAGCAAAATAATATCACCGACCTTTGTCTTATAAATACAGGCTGCAAATTTAAGCCACCTGGACCTGAATGCAGCCCAGCAGCTCCAGCAGACCGTTGGCAACCTTCAGCCTGCAGCCACTCCAAGCACAAGCGGTCTTAATTCAAGTGTTTCTGGGTATATTGTCAATGAAGAATCATCTCATTCCAACAGGGACAGGTAAGAGGTCTGATGGGTAGAGCTTGATTAAAAAACCAAACAAGAAAAAGTAATACAAACCAAACTCATTTTTAAAGGAAAATTTAAACCTTTTTTATATCAAGATTTATTTCCTGTGATTTCAAACAACTATATAAATGTTGGAAGCTAAAGGTCATGTCCACTGAGGCATAGCTAAATAAGAATGAGTGATCTATATTATACCTTTGATTATCCTATTCATTCCAGTGAGACAGAGTTGGGGACGGAAAAATCTAGGAAGAGAATCCGCCGCCGCAAAAAGACCTTGGAAAAACAACCCCCAAAAGTGACCATAATTTCTTATGATGAGGGTTCTGATGATGTGGAAGTCCTTTTGGAAGTGACAAACAACAACTTGACTTTCAAATTTCCAAGGAACTCAATACCCAGGCCTGAAGAGGTCGAGGAAGATTTGGTAGGTTCTTGATTGCAATCATCGGGCCTCTAATTCTTCTGTCAGTTTGTATATATTTGCCAATTTGGTGACAGGCAAAACAAGACCATTTATTGTTATCAGCTTTAGATCTATGACTATCAATCATATTTCTTACAAGGGAAAATAGCGAGAAGAAGTTAGAGTTGTTCAGTCTGTGGTATAGATCTACAATGCATTGAAAATCAATGTTGATGAACAGTAATACTTATAGTGTGGCCTAAATCAAGGAGTGATGAATTTATTTGTGAACCAGGTGTAGGATTTTGTGATGTATCAAGGCTCTAGAATAGTGTAGCCCTTGGACCTCTAGCATTGATAGAATCTACATCTTTCAGTACTGATGGACTGTCTAGACTCAATGGCAACCTTTAGACGGAATCATTGACAGTTGAATTGATAAAGGTCAACTTGTAGGCCTATTGGTGTTATACACTCTATAAGGGCCTGCTTATTCTAGAATTGCGCTTGAATTTTGAGGTGTTAAAATTATCCAATAATTTTATAACAGGCCATTTACTGGTTTGCATTCATGATATTTTAATAATCCGTCTTTCAGAGATGATAATAGACTTATACTTACTTTTGCAAAATTGTGATGATAAAATGCCAATGCTGATCAGCCGCTGTTCTGAAAGTAATTCATTATCATCATACTGATATCGCTCAGGCTACATCGACTCTGCTTGGGAGGATTTAGACCACCTTGGTCCCTGATTACTAATTTTCCTTTGACTTACATGGTTTTTAAATGCCTATGAAGTTCGCATCAGATTTTGAAACAGGACTGTCATGTGTGTTGATGGAGATCATCTCACTAGCTTTTAAATCACCTTTAATTTTTCGAGCCATGTCACCGATATCAGAATGATCAAAATCACCCTTCTCCAATGCCAGACAATTTGTCGCCACAGGGAGGGATTCAAATGTATCATGTAAAGAAGATCTGTGAATAGTAATTCATTTACCAGCCTCTTGTGCAAGAATAAGCAATTGCCATCTCACATCATTGAACAGCTGATCATGTTTACTCATCAAATCCAAATCCGAGCCCCACCTCATTCCATGCATTAGGTTGGTTGGATGTTAAGTCACAGATAGGGAACTCTAATAGTGGGACCAGGGCGTGCGTGCATTTGTTACCTGTTCTTAGAGGGGTGGGAGAACTATTCAAATGAGCAACAATTTTGCCTTTTGACACTGTTGTAAACTCTGGACTAGTCTTCACACTTACTTTATCTAAATTTATTTGACACCTCTCACTTTTTCCATGGACACCACTTCGACATACCAGGTACTTAGGTAGCAAAGGACATTTGAAGGCGGGCACTCAGAAATACAATTGTGATAGAGCAGGTTCGGTTTCGTCAAAATAGCAGGAACCCTGGTAAAACAGGTTTTCAGCCGGAGGTCACATTCGTTTACAGTACTTTCATATTTTCCTTCTGAATGTGTCATAAAATACCATCCTTGTTTTATGATCAAGTTAATTTTTTTTTTTTTTAATTCTTACATCTATTAACGGTTCCCTTTTTAGTATGCTATATCTTATTTCTTACATCTATTAGCTATTTTCTGTTATTATGAAAATAAAATTGTTCAGGAAGAAACAGTTTTTTGAGGGGTTTTTTTTGTTTGGTTTTTTTTTTTCTTTCTTTCTTTTCTGGAGTAGGCCAAGCCCACAGTCAAATATGTATAGTGCATGAGACTTGACAGCGTCACACTTAGCTGTAGTCCCATATCTATGTGTAGATAATGATCTAGATCTGTATTCTACTTTCCATAGACCTCTGCGCCATGTACATATCTGGATGTCTGTTAATAAACTAGATCTGATTTTAAAGGTCTTCCACATCGAATTGAGAGCAACATTGCTTCAATTATTTGTAAAATGTATTTTTGCTGAAAACTTCTTTCAGGAACACTTGCTTTTGGTGACCATCTCATGCATGTTCATATCTAAGTCCTTTGGTATCATTTTAGTTGTATTTCTGTAGCTGTACATGATCCCTCCTTTTTTTTTTTGTTTTTTTGTTGTTTTTTTGTTTTTGTTTTTGTTTTTTTTAAACCTGCATTATGTTGTCTTTAAACGCTGTGTTTTATGTTGCTGATGGTTTGCTTTTGTCTTTTTTCAGTTGCCTGGCGTGAGTAAAACACATATTGAAGGTGTGACAGGACTTCTGCTTCAGGTCATTCAAATTGTGACACAGGAAAAGTCAAATGCAGTTGGTCAGATTCTCACCCTATCTCCCAGCTCAAGCCCCACCACCATCCGAAAATTCAAAGTCAGTAAAGGAGTAAGTTGGACTAGTGCTTATATGATGATATGGAAATGTAATTTCTTTTTTCTTTTACATGCACTGAGCTCCATAAGGACAACAATTGCTTTCATTATTGCACTCCTTCAGAAGAAATAAAAATAGAGAAAGAAAATAGTTTTAGGTCTTCAGTTACGATTGGTAGTCTTTACCAAAATGAATGATTTATACAGTAATGATTCAATTGTCTTGTTTCTCATAACAAACTTAATAAGTATGTGGATGTATCAATACAATGTTATGAGTGTTTATTAATGTGACTGTGTTTTGGCTCTTTATCTTTTTTAAAGGGGAGTGCTGATGGCAATTATCAAGGAGAGGAAGGGATAAAAAGCCAGTCTAACTTCTCTGATGATAAGATTGCTGAAGACGAGCAAGAGGAGGTGACAACCTCACCAGAAAATAATCCTGAAAGCACATCAACTCACCCCATTGGATCTGCAGGTATCCAGGACTTGGAGCAAAGATCATGGAAATCCACTACTGCCAAGCCAAATGTGCCCATCAACATTGATGAGCTGCAAGAAAAATTGAAATCCATTTATCCACAAAAGTCTGTCCCAGCTGTAACCCAAGTCCAGCCAGTGCCGCCTTGCCCTACTCCAGCAATGACAACTTCAATGGATTCATCACAGTTGAGCAAACCAGTGGAAATTGTTGGCCAACCTGCCCAAGCTGGAAGTGCTAATGTTCCTCAAATGGCAACATCCGTCCAAGGTGTCAATTATCATGGTCAAGTGGGTGATGCAACCACTCAGCATGTGACTGTCATGAATCAAAGCGGACAGCCTACAGCTCAAGTCAATCAGCCCTCGGGTCAGATTGCTCCAGAGAATCAAGTCTCACCTCGTGCTGCTAATCAACAACCTCAAGCACAGACTTCGATTCCTAAACCAGCACCAGTGCAAGGGTTTGCCAGTCAACCCAATCAGGCTTTGCCCCATCCTGTACAGCAGCCCCATGCTGATGTCCCCCCTCCTGCTCCTGCTGCTGCAGCCGATCATGTGGTTATAGATCCAACTGTAGACCCTAATAGACAAGTATCTCAGTCTGTCCCAGTAGCTCCAATGCCTCAGACTGATCCGTTAGCTCAAAATCCTATGAAGCCTGGTGCTGCGCCCATGACTTACGGAGCTCATGGAGGCTTTCTACCATATGGAGTTAACCCAAACCAAATGCATCAATACTACGCTATGATGCAACACCTAATGCATCTTTCCCCCTTTAATTTTCAATCCAACTACTACGCACATATGGCACCATTGATGCAAGCCTTTTTACAGTCACAGCACATGCTACAAGTGCAGCAACAGCATGGAGTTGGCCAGCCCAATCCTTTAGGCTATCACTATCCCCAGCTTCCTCAGTGGAATTATCAATCTTCAGCAAGTCTTCCGTCCCAGTCTTCCTCGTCCTCAATCCCAGTCACTGAAAATGTGTCCACATCCACCTCACATTCTCCCCCGAAATCTCCAACATTTTCTCGTCGGGGTATTCCTCATGATTCACTAGCAAGCCAATCACATCATTCATCTATTGAAAATTTGCATATGTTAGGTCGAAACAAGACAGACCTCAATCATTTGGAGCAAGCTTTGGTCAAGGCAATGGGTCGACAAAATTTAGGCCATTCTCATCATCACCATCCTAGTGGTGCAAATCCCCCAAGTGGCCAGGAGCAAGTTTCAGGAGAACCTAAAGTGGCAGAGAATTCTGCCGATTCCACTGAAAAAAAGGAAAACAGGGTACCAGATGGTAAAATTGTGAATGATCAGACCTTAGGTCAGAACCTTCATCATGTTGTGACTGAAACCAAGTCAGAACCAGATTTATCCTCTCCCAAAGTGAAACTGACATCACGTTTTAAAGTTGAGGCAGTGAAAGAGGACCCCCTGCTCTCTCAGGAGGATGAAGTAAACAAAGCAGATGCAAAGAGTGATGAATCAGGGTCCAATGAACATTCACCTTCAATCCAGAAGAAGGGGCGATTTAAAGTGACCAAAGTGTCAGTTGAAGTGCCCGCTCAAGATGGTGAAACTGTTACCCTTCAGTCGCAAGAGAGTGAGAGTGGATCAGGAACGATAACATATTCAGAAGAAAGTGATGTCGCAAAAGCTGAGAATCTTCTTGCAACGTCAGACTGCCAAAAGGAGGAATCAGCAACAGTGAGTATCCTCTTATATTTTCATTTCTGAAATGTTTTGTTGTTATTTGAGAATTTCATACTTTTTCCTTAATTTTCTTTACTTTTCTGGACTCGCTGAATCACCCTTTCAGCCCTCTGCCACACAAAATTCCTCATTTAACTATAGACCATTAGCCACCAGAAAGGAAGGATGTATGAGCGATTGAAAGGACATATTATAAAGATTTGCAGATAGGGGCAGTAATGGCTTTTGCAGCTTAATCATCTTGATCTTGATCTTGATCTCTCAGATAGCCACTCATTTCTTAAAATCTAGCCTGAGTCAAAAAGTATGCTTGAGTGAAATAGATCTTTCTATGACTTTTGAATTTTTATTTTAAAAGTTAAGAAAATAGCCCCTTAGCACTTAAGATCGTAAACGTCCAAAGCAGATAATGAAAGGCTGCATGTTCTCACTAGAGACTATACCCCTTATTTTGTTTTGATGTATTTTGTTCCTTGAGTCACGAGGTTTTACCTCTTGAAATGCAGTCAGCTGTGCTCCTTAAAATCCTCTGCAACACCTGTGACCTGTCACTGTCTTTGAGTTTTGGCTGAATTTCATCTTTTACCTTTGACTTGCTCTGATGTTTTAAGGTAAAGACACGACTAGATTTAGATCTGTGTCTGACAAAAATGTTTTTACTCTCCAATATCAAGGTTTCTAATTTTATGAAATATCCAGATCTACCTCAAATTCCCAAGCATTTACCACTTTTTTATCCTTCCCTATCTTCTTAAGATGTGCAAATGGTGAAGAAACTCAAATTGTGGAGAACAGGATTTTACACACCCATCTTAATGTTTGCTAACTCAGGAATTTAAGAATCACAAACATTGGAGGTTTCTCTTTATATCTTCTAGGCAATAGGACGTAATATATTAATATTATTATAATTGTAAATATCATTAATTTTGCATGAATGCAGACTTGCCTAGTATGATGAAAGTTTCGAAATCATTACATAAAATCGGCTCAATTACAGGAGTCCAAAAATCACCACTGAATTACGAATGTTTACATTATCATCTCTGTTCATTAAATCCCCACTTTTTAAGAAGTGAAGTAAATTAAATTTAGTCAGCACCAATATCACTAACTAGCTGCCTTGAAGTGATATATAAAAACAAATGCACAGAGAGACATGATATAAACTAGAATAAAATATGTTAAAATTAACAAAATGTAGGGTGAATTTCCGACTCCTTCCTTTGCCACCTTCTTGAGTGAGGCCATGCCTTTCTTGGCCACGTCATGGAATTAGTAGGATTTCTAACTCCTTGGCTTTGTTATGCTTGGACTAAAGGTATGCTCCCTGCTGGTTTTGGAGACCAGTCCTTTTCCTTTCCCACCTTCAGTTATTATCAATATTTACACCACATTTTTAATTTTTTGACCTTTGCATTACTACTACTAGTATTGATCTTAACCAGAGGCAGGTCAGTGAAATCGTGTGCTCCTCAAGAATGCCATAATAGTGAAATTAAAATACACCATTAGAAGACCCCTTTGATTTGATTTGTCACATTTAACACAAAATCAAGTTGGCATCTCTTCAAAAAGAACGCATGATTTTTAGGGCCTTCAAAATTGTCACTTTCACCTGTTAGCATCATTTGGGATGATGTTAACTGCCACGCTCAATGCCTCTGTTCCTGCTTCTCTGGGCTATTTCAATTTCACCCAGCATCAATCCACTGATTTTCTTGATGTTGCACTGTAATGGATTGGTGGTCTTCTCTTCTTCCTTGGAGCATCGCATTTCCTAAAAAAACCAAAGCCATAAACATTTTTTTCAGTTCTATTTGCATGGCCCACATACTTAAGTATCATTTTTTAAAATGTATATTAGAAGTTGTCTGGTGTGGCAAGCTAATAATTATTAATTGAGTACAGCACTTGAAGGTGGCACCAAAATAAGAATTGTCTCCCATATGCATATCTACCTTTTTGCAAACTTTAGCTAACAGTAACGATGCTTTTTTCGGTTTTCAAGTGAACATTTTATAGTTAAATGATAGATGCAGTATATTTTGTTCAGCAGACAATTATCTGCAATTTTTCCTGCTTGCTTGTAATTAGTATGTCTTCTGTCCCCCTGGCTTGTGTTTCCAATCACAAGTTCCTTGTGTGCGTTACAGGGTCCTCAATCAGTATTTCCGATAATGCACTGTAGCACATCCTTTATACACAGATATGTAGAATAGACCCGTAAAAATCAGCTTCCTTGAGTCATAAGGGCTCTCAGCTTTCAAGTCTAAGGAAAATTTGTTGTATATGACCATTAAAAAATGTTTCAACAGCCTTTACCCATGTAAAGCTATCGTGTGCCATCTAACGCGTGCCTGGCTGAACCTAAGAAGCACGGAGTTGTAATATGATATGCCCCGACTTTGAAAGCCGGGAAGTGCCCCAGCATAATATAGAAAACATAGGACCCTGACCCTACTATACTAAGTGGAAAATGTTTATGTTCCGAATAAGGAAGTTGACGTAGAATAGGTCTTTAGTATAATGTAAAGGGCTACCAAGGGGTTGAAAATTATTTATAACCTTTACCCCAGATCCTGGCCTTACTATCGACGATCGATCGAGGATTGAAGTGGGGCTTCCCCAATCCGCAAGTGTGATCATACTTTTGTCTCATGTCCGTCCCATTCAACCTCTTTAAGAAATTGGCTCAGATGAAGTCTTTTCTATAGTTTACAGAATAGCCAATGGCATCGCAAAAAAAACGCTGCTTTGGTATTGAGTACTCCAATGGGGCTTCCCCAGCCAACAACACGCGTCAAGGCCTACACATTCACCTTCCTTCAGCTTATTCAACTTCGCCTTGTATGCGCCATTAGATACCAATACTCCTGTCAGTATTGTGATTGTGTTGTTATTCACTGCTTTCTTTCATCATTATTGCCCTGTGAAATGGAGGTTTTAGAACTGAGTAACCCCATTCCTCTGCAGCATAGCCCCTACTGGTAAAATCATAAATACATTAGCAGGGCAACACTCACCCAATGTCACTTTCAGTAAAATGAACCGAGCTACTATGGTTCATAGATTTGACTTTGAATTACTTTTCTTTTCTTTCTTTATTTGAATTTTTTTTTTTCACTGGGAGTATCAATTTTCTTATTTTGCCAAATTTGTCAAGATGATCCTGGATTCATGGTTGAACTCATCACATTTTATGCAGCATTCTTCAACACAAACTCAACTTTCATTAGATCTTACAAGAAATCAAAGCCAGTGCTTCATGCAAATCTTTTGTGAGTTTTCCTCTTCCTCTCGCACCCACTGACATTGGAGCAGAGCGAGCCAGGCATTGCACATGTTAAAAAGGCCTAACCTAGATCGTATACTACATCTATGCCTCTGATACACAGATGGAGAGGGGTTGGGAATACATGGGCACACTGGCACATCATAACCATGCTGTGTTATGAAATGGTATATTTAGTTCCAATTACTGCGTGGCATTGTGTCACTGAGCCTGTGATGGTTGCACTTCATTGGTCAACCCCCACCCCCACTTCCATACACACACTTATTAAGGTCTACGGTAGTATGCTAAGTTTGTGTCGAGTGGCTTTGCCAGCACCAAACTTCATCGTTCATTCACAGGACTTTGATTATGATCAATCAGACCCAGCCTTCTCACTTTCTTTTTCCTCTTCCTTGGTTTAATTTTCTTCTCTTTAACACAAATTCTTGATAACAAACTAATTACGCTGATCCTATGGAGTTTGTTTTATCAGAAGTCGACCATATATAACTCATAAAGATCTTCAGGACTATTTTCAAGAGGACTCTTAAAAATCATGTAGGCTATAAGGACCCCTAAAAAATTAGCTTAGAGAGTGATAAGGACACTCAGATTTTGAATTTAGGGAAAACACTGCTCAATGCCCAATTTCAATTTTGCCTTGTATGTCAATGGCAAATAAGAGTTGAGTGGGAGCTTTTTCTATTGCCCGTCCTCTGTCTTCTGTCAGGCTCTATTTTCTCTACCCAGAAGAGCAGGGATTGTGCTTTGAGATGAGAGGCTTCATATTTAATGACTGTCCGCGTTTGTGTGCATTGTATGACCGACAAATACTATTGGGATCACCCTCTGTCTTGATGGACCAAGTACTGTCATCTGTCTTGTTTCGACTTACATGTGCAAGGGGCAGTTGAATATACTGGGGGATATTGCATCACACAGTGTAGGGCTTAATGGTCATTCTTTGCCCTGTGACATGATATTTTTTCGTCTGTAAATTATCTTATTAGGCACCTTTATTATGCTACTTTTCCTCTTTGAAACTGTTTCCCTCGACTTTAAAATTTTTTATGCTACATATATTTTTCGCTTTAAATTAGCCTTTTTTCTCTCTCTCTCTCTCTCTCTCTTACATGAGTGCTAAAACAAGCAAAAATTTAATTATTTAGTTTTCTTTTTAAACATTTGACTGCTTTATCTTTTTCAAGCCGCAAGACTTGGAAATAAATCTATTTTGTTAGTGATTATAGTGGCAAATGAAAGATCATATCTTCCATGAGACAATTTTCAAGTAGGCTCCTTTAAAACGTCCTTTGTAACGACCACTGTTAAAACATGTCTTTAATTTACAGGATGGCCCAATTAATTCTCCGGTAAGACAACCTCTTCATGAGAAAATGAAAAATGGACTGGCGGCTCTTGGATTGGATGAAGGGTACCAAGAATTGATCAATAGGTGAGGAAAAACAAACTATTGCTTTTCGATTGTAAA